>JANTPZ010137731.1:0-28629 GCA_025593235.1 Vachellia pachyceras
CGATATGTAATGCAATTTGGAAATGTATCATAGACTTATGATAAGTAGTGTATGCTTTATGAATGCCTAATTAAATAGGCTAATATGGTTAAGAAAAGCTTAGAAATCAAAATGGTAAGTTATGAAGTTAAGTAGGGTAAAAATTTGACTAAGTGCTGGAAGTAAAGTTGGTCATTTTCCCTATTTTGCCCTATCGGAAAACAGGGTAAATGAACTTCAAATGAATTGATATTTTGTGGAAAAATAGTTTACATTGCAAGGTTTCTAATGAGCTAAATATCTCTAGAATTGGAATTTTGTACAGAAAGTTATGACTGTCCAAAGTTGATGAAAAATCACAGAAAATCCTGGGAAAATGAAAAATTACCATATGAACAGTACATTTTCACGAATGAATCTGTACCAATTGGCCTTGTTACTGTTCAAATGAGTATTTTTCCCTCATAAAGGAATTTTCAAGCTTCAAATAGAAGTTGGAACCACTCAGTTTAGATTTTTCTAGAATTAGTTATGAATTTTCAAAGTTGGCCCGAAAAAATGTGAATAGTAACTTTCTTAAAAATGAAAGTTTTCAATTTAGTCTCTTTTGACAATTTGAGTTACTTGAGGCCATAATTTGGTTCCAACTCATCATAATGGAAGCTAAGAGGGTCAAGTAAGAGGTGTTACAGACGTGATGTGGTTGCATGAAAGGTTGCATCGTGTTAACGATCCCCGTATGATTTGGGTAGTCGTAATGTCTAGTTAGAGACCGCTTGCGACTTATGGGCTAATGTTGAGTTTAGCCCACTGCCGACTCTATATGGGCCTACAGGGTCGCACGCAAGAACAGCCCAACATAAGCTTTATTTCTAGGGTGTATTCGAATTTTAAATATATGTGTATGTATGTTGAAATTCGAAGTTGCACAATATTATATAAATAATATTTGTGTATGTAGTTTAATTTTTTTGATAAATTAAATAACTAACGTTAATTTAATTTATGGGGATGAATTAAATCTGTTGGCTCATTATTTGGATTAATTAAATGGATATGATTTGATCAGATCAATATAATCCAAATTAAGATTGCAAAATTCGAATTTAACATTTTGAATTTCAAGATTAGATCTTGAATATCTTTTTGAAATTCGAATTTCAAGATTAGATGTAGAATATCTTTTGAAATCCGAATTTCAAGATTAGATCTAGAATATCATTTGAAATCCGAATTTCAAGATTATATCTAGAATATCATTTGAAATTCGAAATTCAAGATTAGATCTAGAATATCTTTTATTTGAATTTCAAGATTAGATCTAGAATACTTTTGAAATTCGAAATTCAAGATTAGATCTAGAATATCCTTTTGAAATTAAAATTCGAATTTTTCAAGATTAATAAAAGATTAATCCTTTATTATGATGCACTCTATGAGCTTTATAAATATAAGTGCTCGTTAACAGAAGAGGCATCCCATTCGGTATTTTGAATTCGTTCTTGATCCACGAAGCCCTAGAGAGAGAGTGAAACAAAGAGGCGCTAGCACGCTGCTATTATTGTAGACTGTTCACGTGGATACCGGTAGAGGGAGGCGATTGAAAGAAAATTGGCTCCTCGTGATCGGAAGTAAGAATGCGGGATGTTGTGGAATGAATGCGGGACGTTGTGGAATCTGAAGAGATCCAGACGCAAAGGAAGAGATGATCTTGAAACGCAAAAGGTACGTCTTCATCTCCTTGATCTAAACGCCTTTGACAGATCCGTATTTGGGATTAGAAAATTTTAAATTCCGCTGCGTGTATGTACTAATCCCAACACATAGGTGGATTGATGGTGAGATGGGTGAGATTAAGGTTGTGAGTAGAGAGACAAATGAGAGAAAATAGGTTGTGTGTGTTTTGACTCCTTCCTCTTAGTCCTCCCTCTAAAAATTACCATAATTAGGTTATACTAATCATTCAGGTCGGATCCAAGAAGGTGGATTAGTTTTATTTTCCTTTCGGAGATAATCTAGTGTTGATGCGCGATATTCACCATGGCGAATATGAGGTTTTGTTGCGGCAAACCTCTCCCGAGGGTTCATGCTTGTCTGATTGAACTTTAGCCACGTTGAACTTTCCTAGAGCTTTTTCTGCTCATGTTCTAGTTCAGATTTCCTGAAATTAAATGGTAAATATTTGAAGTATCATTTACTCATGATGGAATTTAAGCATAATTGTATCATTATTCATGGTAGATGGACCCAAAATCACACTAATCTAGATCAACAACTCTAAATCTCAAATTAAGCACAAGAAGGGTCATGAAGGACTAAAATTGAATCAAAAACTCTGAAAATTCAAGTACAAAAGTGGTATAAATAAAGCTCAATCACTAGGAGTATTCAATATTTTTTTTATTTCAAGCCTATCTCCTGTTAATATATATATATGGATTTTTTAAGGATTTTTCTCAATATCCCCATCCTTCCATATTCTCCTTTCTTATAACATTGCTTCCCAATGCTTGCCTCCGCCATAAATTATTCTCTTTGGTTTTAAATATAAGAGATTCTAAACAGATCCACTGAGACTATAGACATATATATGGCTAAATTAGCTATTTTCAATAAATAGCATATTTTAACTGTGAATGGCTTCTTATAATTAAAAACAGAACATTTAACTAGGGACACTTTGGGATGGAAAAAATTAATGGGCAGAAATGATGGGGAGGGATGAACTAATGGGGAATAAAATATAGGGTTTGGTTTATAATTTGCTTAATGGCACTTGCAAACAAAGATGGCTCGGTTGCGCGATTGTTTTAATTAATAGCAAATTGCAGCACTCTGTTTTCATCAAACTGTTTATGATCGACTTAAAATAATGATTGCCCTAAATTATATAACAAGAGTTGCTAAGATGAAAAATCTTAAAACACCAATGAAACTGCCCAAACTAAGCAAGAAAACAGTTCAGAGATAAAAGCCCATGAATCCCATATATGAATTGCTGCGTCGGAACTTTTCAACAAGAAAAAAAAACAAAGCAATGGCATGCCTAGAAAGACAAGCAAAAAGTCGTGCACTGCCGATGAGTGAATAAAAGGCACACCTCAACTAAATGCTTGCGAAAAGCAGAAAAGATGAGAGAAAGAGCTAAGAGAGGCACTGCCACACTAGATTCTGGAAGCACAGGCAGTGGACTAGACTAGGGCGCAAACAATTTGTGAGAGTGGACTAGGTGTAGTTCTAGAAGGGAAAAAATGAAAATGATGGAGACGAAAATGAAAGTGTGTAGTGCGTACCTGTGTTAGCAAGAGTGAAAACAAAAATATGAAACAGTGTTCCAGACGGTGGGAGATTGCTCATGCGGCTAGACTATTTACCAGAGATGAAGAAGATGAGGCGGAGGAGTAAATAATCGCTTCCATGGATCAATGGTGAAGCGAAAGTAGAAGACAGGGATGGAAGTGGGGTTGCAGCTGAAGGGAATGGCACGACAAAGCATTGGGTGTAGTTGCAAGGAAGGTTGGTGATGAGAATTTGGAAGTCTGGTGATGATCTTAGATTTGACATGGTGTAAGGAACATTGCTGAGATTTTGGTCATCCAACAATGAAGCTGTGGAAAAGGGAATGAACGCTATGGCAGAGGATATTTTTGGCAGTGGAATGTTTTCTTCTGGCAAACAATGTGTGAGGTGTCGTGTCAGTAGGAGTGAGTGGGAAAAGGGAGAAAAAAGCTTTCACTTCGTTTCAAACTTTTCTACCTAGAGGCTGAGGAAGCGGAAACTAGGTTAACAATGCAAGTACCGGCTTTAAGTTATAGGGCGCCCCTTTAGGCGCCCTATCCTGAGATAGGGCGTCTAAAGGCAACCTTTAAGCGCCCTATCTCAGGATAGGGCCTCTAAAGTCCTCCTCCTTCCTTATACCTTCATTTTTTACTCCATTTCTAAAAAAAGGACGCGAATTTCAATAGTAAAAAGTATACTCTGTAGTAGTAAATATTAATTAAAGATTAATCTCATATTCTAGAGGCTCTCCATGAGTTCTACAAATATTAGGACTCACGAATAAGAGATGGATAAGAAATTCGAATCTGACCTTGAGCCATCAGAAACCTTAAAAGGAGAGTGAGATGTAAGAGGCGCTACATGCTGTGATTATTAGAAACTGTTCACGTGGATACCGGTAGAGGGAGGCAATCAAAGAAGGTTGGCTCCTCGTGCTTGGAATCAAGAATAAAAAAGGTCATGGAACCTGAAGAGATCCAATCGCAAGAAGCGCTTCAGATTCAAAGCGCAAAAGGTACGACTCTATCTCTTTAATCTAAACGTCTTTGATAGATCCATATTTGGGATTAGAAAATTTTAAATTCCGCTGCGTGTACGTTCTAATCCCAATAAGAACATAATGAAACACAATGTTCCAATTTCTTACTATAGCCATATGAGCTTTATCAATTATATCCTTTAAAGGATGGCTAAACACAAGACTTTAAGGCGGTACCATGCATGTCCAGTTTTGGCCAAACTTATGGCAAAATTTTAAGCATAAAGATCAAGTATAAATAAATAGGAGGTTGGTCTCCTATCATTGTCACACAATAGCCAATACATAATGGAATGGGTAATTGTCCTGATTCCCCATTTAAAATAAGTATCGTCCTAATCTTCATCTTGCAAATTCTTTTTTTTTTAAAAATAAATTAGTGATGGAAGCTAATTTTTCAACGTGATTCACAATCTACGAGGTAAATATATAAATTAAGTTGTTATGTTGACTTATTTGAATGAGTTTTAGTGATGCTGTGGCAAACATGCACTATTAAACCTATGTATTGAGATTAAAACTAAACTGAAATTTTAATATTTTTGCAATAATTATATATCATTAATCATCATCGCAACTTTATTAATTATCATTCTTATTTCATTTTTCATGTTGATAAGAACTATTCCCTTGTTATTTCTCTATAATCTAAATCCTAGAGCACTCTCAAAATTTTTTCTTCTTATATCATTTAATATATATATCGCTTTTTTTGTTTGTGTATATTGAAATAAACTTTAAATTTAATAATATGTATTAAAAAATACATTACCTAAGAGGTATCTGAAACTTTTTTAAAAACCTACCATAGGTACAAATTATTTACATGTACATAGTATATTTTTGGGTATATATAAAACGTATCTAATAGAGGAATTGTACATGCTAATAATAAGTTGCGCCCATTAATAGACATAGGCGATTTTTTTTATTAATGTTGTAAAAATATGTTTAAACAAGTTAAAATAAAAACTCATTTAACATATTTACCTTATACATAAAAAATTAATTTAGAAAAAGATAGATTACATAGGTAATACAGATGGCCAATAACTCCTTTTAAGTATCTGGGTATTAAACTATAGGTATTATTACTTTATTTTAGCAATTTTCAATATGGAGATCGTTTTGATATAAAATTGCAATCGACTGATTAGGGTTGTTAAAAACAACCCCGATCCAGTTAAATCTGACCCAACCCAATGTAACTCAGCCCAGTCCAACCAACAAAAGAAAATAGATTGGACAGGACCGGATTGGCCATTAGGCTGGACCGAGTTTTAGGTTACCCCTCCAGACCAAATGGTCTGATCTGACCTGAAGGATATATATTTTTACAATAGGATATATAATTTTTCCCATTTTTTCCAAACCCTTTACGACCCAGCTCCCAACCCCAAGTGCCGGCACTTCTCTCTCCTTTACCTCCATGGTTGCCTCTCACTAGAAAAGCATATATGAGAAGAGAGAAGGAGAACCAACTAGATGAACGCTTGCACATATTAGATGTGAAGGCCACTTCAATAGACCATTGGCTTCACTCTCTCACATGCGCTCCCAAGAAGAAAAGTGAGTTGGACAAATTTGAAACAATTGACTTTTTGTTCTCTATCTTTTTTCCTTTTCAATGACAAGCTGCTTCTTTCTCATATTTGTGAAATTACAAGCTTCTTTTTCCCTAGATTTGTGAAACTACAAGCGTTGAAGCCTAAAATATATTTTTCTTCAACATGGCCATTAACCTGTGCTTCTCCTTTCTTTCTGCCTGTTTCTTTTCATTCACCATTTATATGAAGCTTCTTGGTTCTTGGCTCTCCTCTAAATGCTACAAGTCCAATTTTTTTATTAAATAAGGCAGTCTTTTAGGTCAGTGTGCAGCCCAAAAGGCCAAACCCGATCTGGTCCAATGTTGGACTAAACTCGAGTTGGACCAGACTATGGGCAACAATGTTTGACCCGAGCCTACTTCCAGACAAGATCACGAGTTAGCCACCAATCCGGTCTGTTCTGTTATTTGTCCAGCCCTACAATTGATATATGCATGTGATATGCTCAGGGAATTGAAGTAGGCCCCATAATTTTAGAAGGCAGTACTGTCCTCTCTGACCCTATTGGAGGGAGGTCCAGCCTCTAAACATCTTTTTTTTTTATTGTTTTGCAGAAGAAAATTTTGACATTTATTAGAAAACTATGAAAATATTTTAAGACGCTTGCCCTTGGATCAATCCAAAAGGGGAAAAAGAACATCAATCTCCTTATGCAACACAAATATCTCCATCCAAAATTCGAAAATGATAAATAGCGTACTCTATTAATACTTAAGACGCTTGCCCTTGTATTTTTGTTTCTTATCACAGGAAACAATTTCTTTTAATAATCTAAAGCAGTTATTACTCTTTTTTAGCTTCTGTCTTTATTAAGTACGAGAGAAATATTCTCTCACATTTCCCATACAATTTAAAACTTGTAATTAAATTGACCTGCTTCTGTTAATATTGGAAAAGTTCATTGTCTATACTTATATTCTTAGTTCTTAGTAAAAAGGAGGGGGGAATATATTAGAAGGCATTTTCAAACACATTCAAAAGGAGGGAGAAGCATAATTTTTCCCATCAGGACAACAAGACAATTTCAAACTTATTCTTGTATAAAACTATAATTTATTTTTTAAAAATAAAAACTGCAGTGAATTTTAAATAGGAATAACCTTAAAATAATATTACATAATTTGATGACTTATAAGAAAGATCGTATGCTTTGTTCTGGAAAGTGTCCAATAAACATTGAAAACAATGGCAAGCAAGAAGTGGGAAAAAGATTCTGCATTGCCAAATAAATTAGAAACAAAGAAAAGTCTCATTCATAGATTAAAAAGGAAAAAAATAATTTAACAAAAAATACCAAATATAATAAATGCTGCACAGTAAATTTACTTATGCATGCCACCTGGCAACGGATTAGAGGACCAAATAAATTCTCACCTGTATTAAGTTCAGGTCACTCAATCAATATAAAGGCCATTGTTATCGCGATGAGAGTAGTACCGTATGCTCCTGTTTACAAAATACTTTAATTTCTAATATAGTTTATTTAGAGAGTAATTAATATTTGTTTATCAATTTTTCCTTATAACTAATGTTTAAATTTGGTTTCTAATATTTTCCTTTTGTTCAAAACATTATTTGATATGAGTAAGGTTACTTTTTTAGTTTAAGAAATGTTTGATGAGTTTGCTGAAGCAACTTATTATGTGAATGAGATTACCACGGATAAATCACCTAGGACACGTGCCTCATTAGAATTGAGAAAAGTTAAGTAAAATAGGAAAATTTACAATCAAGATCCAAATAAGAGAATTAATAATCAAAGGGTCTCAAATATTCACAAAATTACCATAAGGTCTCAGGAGTAGCTACTGAGGTTGTTAATGAATGCTGGTAAGGTTGTTAATGACAACTTCAGCAGGCACTCCTGGGACCTTATGGTAATTTAATGAATCTTTGAGACATTTTATTCATTAATTCTCCTATTAAGGTCTGATTGCAAATTTCTCATTAAAATAATAGAGTTGTTTAGAAATTTTTGTGGTTTCCATCTTTACCCAAGTAATGCCACTGTAGTGGATCAACAACTATTGAGAAGGAGTGCGCATTTCAAATGATCTAATTAATTCTACAAAAATTCTCACAGATAATTTAGACTTAGAATAGTAAATTTACTGTAAAACAAACTTATATTATGGATGTGAGAGTTCCACTTTTGAATTGTAATTTTATAGCCTTCAAGTATTCTCTTAATTATCAATTTAGTTCCTTAAACCTTGACTATTAATTATCAATTTAGTTCCTTAAACCTTGACTATTAATTATCAATTTAGTTCCTTAAACATTGACTAATAACATAATTTTTTTTGTGAATTTTATGATTCAGTTACGTTGTTTCAAGTTAAAATTTAAATGCTAAAGCGATTGTCATCGAATTCTATTTATAAATCACTTCCGACAAGTTTTTCATATATCAAGTAAAACTTTAAGTTTTATTAATTATACATTAAGAGTCAACAACTTCCTAACTCCATCCCTATTTGATAAATTTGATTCATATGAAATTAAAGTATAATAAGGTGACTTATAAATATGATCAAATAAAACTTTCTCCCTGAAGAGTATATATATTTTAAAATTTTGTGTTACTATGATGAGTTTTTATTATGATTATTCATTTATAAAATTTAAGATCTCAATATTATTCAAATGAGTAACAGATTTGATTTGATGTAAATGCAATTACCATTAACCACTGTGTACTAATGGAAGCAGGCAAATTTGTAGTCCACATGTTTGTGATCCACAACTTTTAGATTGAAAGACTGATCATGGTGACCAGAATTAAATTCCAAACTACTTAAAGTTTAATCCTACCAGGTGATAATTGGTGGGTGATTCAATCAGGCCTAAGAATCACAAGCGAGTGAGTGGAGTGAGGGACATGATGGGAAATTAGGAAATTGATTGACGCGATCCGACGATAATAAATGCATTTTTTCCTACACCACAGATCAAGGGACTACCTTTCTCTATTATATGGACTGAATCACCATGGTTAATAAAACAGTTGAAAGATGTTAATGTGTGTGTGAAAGAAAGTTAAATGATTAATGAAATGCACAAAAAATTTTAAAAAACCAACCAAATGAGTAGGCTGAACAAATGATTCAGAATTTGGCAAACCCACCCAAACCATCCAAATTTTTTTCCGTTTAGACCCATCCAAAAATGTTCCGTCATGGGCAGGTTTAAATGGGACGGTTTTACAATTAAACAAGGCAGGCTACAGGTTGACCCGATACCAGCTCATCCTGTCCGTTACACACCTTTAAAAATAAGAATGATTAACAAAAATTTGAATTCCTTTCACTACTACAGGCGATAGTTTTTACTACTGAAATTCGCGTTCTTTTTTAAAAAAAGGGAGTAAAAAATGAAGGCGGTGGCATTTTTGTAATTATAATAAATGATTAGGTGCCCAATGGCGCCCTACCATCAGATAGGGCGCCCTATGGTGCCCTCTATTAGGAAAGGGCACCATAAGGCCCCCTTATGGCGTCCTATCCTCTAGATAGGGCGCCCTATTAATTTTCCCCTCCCCCCATTTTTACATTCACTCAAACTCGCAAGCCCCCTCGTCCCCACCCTTTTTTCTTTTTTCTCAGTAGTGGTCCCCCAACCCCACCTCTCCCTCTCGCTGCAAGCCACCTATCCCCAAAACCATCGTTCGTCGCCTTCGTCCCTTGCACGCCGTCACCGTCACACGCTTCTTGAACGCCATTTCACGCCATCTTCCATCGCCAATCACCGCATGCCATCGTAATCTGTCGCCCGCCTGTCACACGCTTAGCCCGTCGTATTGTGGTAACTTTCTTCCTTTTCTCTTCAGTTTTTTCCCTTCACATTGTGCACAAGAGTTTTATGTTCAAAAGTAGTGTTGCATGGAAGAAATTGTGAAACTGAGAATAGATAAGTGTACACCAACACGAGCATATATCTAGATACACACGAGCATATATATATATATGGAAGGATACATACATACGAAAATATATATATGCGGAGGGATATATATAAAGCAAAGGGTATATATACATATATATATACACATACGAGCATATATATATAAAGTCAAGAGTGGATTAATGGAGAATAAAGGGAATTAAGATGAAGGAGGGCATCATTGACATATTATACATACCTGTGAGATACGTATGAGTTAGATTAAGTTTCAATTCACTTCTCTTCTACATTTGGAAGTATTCCACCAATAATTCACATTAAGGTGGCATTATAGTACAAAAGTGGGATATGAAAGTATCTTATTTTGAGAAGTATTATTCAAGGCATGCAAGCTAAGTGTTTTGCTCATGGTATTTAACACTTTATTTGATGGATGATTTCCTTGATAAGATTTATAGTTTATACAAAACACATTTATCCTCGTATTGAAGACGATTTTGTTCTAGATATTATTTTGAAATGAAAGAAAATTAATTTATTAGAATAATTAAAAAATAAAAATTTTAGTTATTATTATGAAATTTTATTTATTGCATATTATGTGAATAACTGCGATTAAAAAGGCCATTTCTTTAAAATAATTGCATTTTCTTTTCTTTCATTCAATTGTTTCATTTTAGTTCTCAGATTTATCATTTTGCTAAATTAATTTATCGAATTTATTAACTAAATTATAATCTAATTTTATGATATAATATTTTTAAGGAGATGAAATCACATTTGTTAAAATTAGTTAATACTTTTATCAATGTTCTTATCCTCAAAATTATCACAAGTAGCTAAAATAAATTATGTATAAGTGTGTGGTATTTAATAAGATTCATATCCATTTACGTAATTTGCAAAAAAATCACTTTTCCAAAGTTTATCTTTTTAAATGATATCCTTTTACATTTCATATCCTTCCACCATGTTTTCGTATTTCATATGAAACTCCTCATAACTTTATGATTTGTGTTTTTAAATTTGAATGTATACAATGTCTTAGGGTTTAATAAATGGATAGTAGTTGGATGAATGCGTTATGAACAAATAATGAATATGAGAATGGTGTGGAAGAGTTTATTGAATTTGCTAAAAGAAATGCGACTAGCAAAAAATGGGATGTATTTTTGCTCCTGTATCAAGTGTATGAATGGGATTAGGCAAAATATTGATGACATTAGGGATCACCTAATTTGTGGGGGAATAAGTCTCCAATACACAAAGTGGATATGCCATGGTGAAAAACTAAATGTATATGCAGCCCACGAAAGAGATTCTATGGATGCAGTAGATGAAGATAGAATGGAAAGAATGATTCACAATGTTGAGGTAGAATCTTTTGCCCAAGCGCCTATATATGAAAGCATGCGGAGTGATGCAGAGACACTATTGTACCCTGGGAGTAAGCATACACGCTTGATAGGTACATTGCATTTGATGAACTTGAAGGCATATTGTGGGTGGACCGATAGTAGTTTCACATTGTTGCTACAGTTATTGGGTGATATGCTTCCAGAGAACAATGTACTTCCAAATTGTATGTATGAAGCCAAGAAAATCTTATCTACGATGGGCATGGAGTATAAGAAGATACAAGCGTGTCCTAATGACTTATACTATACAGAAATGGGTATGAAGATCTTAGTGAGTGTCTGAAATGTAAAACTGCACGATACAAGGTGAGGAAAAGTGGTGATTATGGTGATAAACTAGCTAAAAGGCAACCTTTGAAGGTACTGTGGTATCTTCCAATAGTACCACAGTTTAAGCGTTTGTGATTGAGCTTTATTTGTATTAGTTTTCTACTTGAATTTTCAGAGTCTTAGAGTCAATTTTAGTCCATACATGACCTTTTCGTGCTTAAGTTTAGATTAGGAGTTATTGATTTGGATTAATGTGATTTTGGGTACCTATGCCATGAATAATGATTTATTATGCCTAATTGCATCATGAGCACATGATACTACCCATATTTGTTATTTCATTTCAAGAAATCCTTACAAAAGGGCAAGGAAAGCAGTTATAGAGAAGCTCGCCACGGCTCAATTCAATATTCGCCGAGGCCAAAGTTCAAGTAGTCATGCAAGAACTCTCGGGTGAGGTTCGCCGCGGCCAAACCTGAAGTTTGCCATGGTGAATATCGCACAGTACTTGAATTTTTGCCTCAGAAGGAAAATAACCCGACCCGGCTTGATGGATCCAACCCAGAATGGTTTATTATGCTGAATTAGGGTATTTTCAAAGAGGAGGAGGAAGGAGGCAGAGAGCATTGAGAGAGCAAATGAGGAGAGAAACCCATTATCCATTTACCCTATCCACACACTAACACCATTTCACACCACTTCTTCACCATCCATCCATCTATCATGCTCCCATCATCCATTCAAAGCTCATTCCCATCACCCATGAGGAGTTGAACATCTCTATCCTCTTGAAGATGAAGTGAGCCGGAGTTCCTAGTGCCGAAAGAGGAGTATTTATTTTCAATCTGTGTTTACACTATAGATTACTAGGATTCCAAGTTGGATTTTGTAATTTGTGTGTAAATGCTTGGTCTCAGTTGAGCCAAACTTGGATTATTGTGTATTGAGTTGTTTTGTGATTGACAAACAGAATAGAGTTTATTTTGTTTATTCAATGAAATCTTGTTGTTCTCTTCTATCATCCTAGTTGTGATTTGTTTTAGAGTCAACAATGTATGGAGTTGATTTTATCACTCTGCGATTTCCGTACACACACTAAGTGTTCTTTAGGGATTTCATGGGATGGAGTTCATTTCATGTTGTTTCGAACCCACCAAGTCGTGTGGGGATTTAGAAGGAGATCATCTTATGATGCTCTGGACCCATGTGAATTGTTGGGGTTTTTGATTTCGAAAACTTAGTGCGAAAGCCGATACTTTCCCTCATCCTTTGCGAACTATGATGGAACACTATTTTCAAAGAGGTGCTCATTATCGTACACCGTTTCTCTTTATCATAGCTGCTTTGTTTTCCTCTTCGATAAAAAATACCAAAAAGAAACAAGTTTATTTTGTAATTAGTTTAGATACATAGGATAATTTGAATCAAACCCTGGTTGCATTTGCATATAAGTACAGACCCAATCTAAGAATTATTGGTACGCCTTCTCGCTTTCAGAGAGAACGACCCTGGGGTTGTCACTATACAACCCTTGGAAATCAAAATTAATATTCTTGATCCATTTTCAAGGCTAGTCAGCGACCTAAGTTTACAATTTGTGGCTTAGTACGGACCAATTTGTTTGCCAATGCAACAAAAGTACAGAAGTTGAGATGGTATGCGATGAGAGAATATCTGATGGAATGTATCTTCGACACCCGGCTGACTCTCCACAGTGGAAGAAAATTAACGAAATGTTTCCGCAATTTGGTAGTGAGCCATGAAACCTTCAGCTTGGGCTTTGTACAGATGGGATCAATCCGTTTGGGATACTCAGTAGTACACATAGTGTGTGGCCAGTACTCATGGTGATATACAACCTGCCTCCCTGGTTGTGCATGAAACGTAATTATATGATGCTTACTATGATGATTTCTGGACCGAAACAGCCAAGGAACGATATCGATGTTTACTTGGCACTTTTGATTGAAGACTTAAAGAAGCTATGGGAGGAAGGCGTTAATGTGTTTGATGCATACAGGCAGGAAACATTTAAGTTACATGCAATGATCTTCACAACAATAAATGACTTTCCTGCCTATGGTAACTTGTCAGGATACAGTGTCAAGGGGCATAAAGCATGTCTGATATGTGAAGCAGACATACACTTCTATCAACTTAAGCATGGTAGAAAAATTGTCTACCTTGGTCATAGGAGGTTTCTTCCTCAGTTTTACTCTTATCGTAGGTTAAGAAAGAGTTTTAATGGCTTTCCAAAGAATGGAATGGCTCCAAAAGCATTAACCGAAGAAGAAGTGTATCGTTGGATAGAGAATGTCAACGTCGTCTTCGGTAAGAATGAGAGAAGTGCCAGCGAGAAAAGCATATGGAAGAAGCGATCAATTTTTTTATCTTCCATATTGGCGTACTCTTGATGTGAGGCATAGTATTGATGTAATGCATATGGAGAAGAGCCTTTGTGATAGCCTTGTCGGGACGCTGTTGCACATACCGGGAAAGACTAAGGATGGAATCAGTTTGAGACTAGACTTGGTTGAAATGGGAATAAGAGAACAGTTACATCCAAAGCTAAGAGATGATGGTAAAAAGGTGTACATGGAGCTAGCAGCACATACACTGTCAAAAGCCGAGAAAAAAGGTTTTTGTGAGTATTTGCATACCATCAAGGTGCCATAAGGGTATTCTTCGAATGTGAAAAGGCTTGTTTCATTAGATGATTTAAAGGTCATGGGATTAAAGTCTCACGATTCTTATGTATTGATGCATCAATTATTACCAGTAGCTATTAGAGGCATTATGAAGGATGACATTCGAGCTATCATAACTAGGCTTTGTGTTTTTTTAATGCTATATATAGTAAAGAGATAGAAGTTGAAAAGTTTGACGAATTAGAAAATGAAGGTTACATTATTCTCTCCCAACTAGAGATGCATTTTCCCCTGGCATTTTTTGATATAATGGTCCATTTGGTTGCTCATTTAGTAAGAGAAACATAGAGTGCGGTCCAGTTTACCTAAGATGGATGTACCCATTTGAGCGTATCATGAAGGTTTTAAAAGATTATTCAAAAAATCCTTATCGACCTGAAGCATCCATTGTGGAAAGATATGTAGTGGAAGAGGCTATGAACTTTTGCAATGATTATCTATCTGGGGTGAATGTACAATCACGGCATGAAGAAGGCGTAAGCAAGGGAACACGAGGTTTAAAGTGAAGAGTATGCCTCGTGAAGAAATGTTACAAGCACACCTATATATCTTGAATAATATGGAAGAAATTCAACCTTATTTCCATGAACATAAACAAGTGTTAAAGAAGATGTATCCCAAAAAGAATGACATGTAGATAGCGAATGAACAGAATAAGACATTCATAGGATGGTTGAAGGAAAGGGTTTCTCATGACATTGATGCTTCTGAGATGACAAAATGGTTAGCATGGGGCCTGCATTTAAGGTGGTCATCTAGAGCGGTTATGACATAAATGGATATTTATTCTACACAAAGATTCAAGACGACAAAAGTACAGTGCAAAATAGTGGGGTGATGGTTGTAGCTGAAGCCATGTACTTTTCAAGTTCGAAAGACAAGAACCCTGTAGTTGCATCTATGGCTTACTATGGAGTTATTGAAGAAATTTGGGAGATGACATACAACAAGTTCAAATTTCCTTTATTCAAATGTATGTGGGTTAACAATAATGTCGTTGTGGTCGACAACCAGTTTGGATTTACCTCAGTTGATCTTGAAAGAGTTGGTTATGGAGATGAGCCATTCATTCTAGCAAGTCAAGCCAGACAAGTGTTTTATGTCACAGACCCAGCAAATAAAAAAATGTCGATTATACTTCAAAGTAAAAAACAAAAGGATGTTGATCCAACATTTAACCTGGATGATACACCCCCTTTTACTATAAATCTACCTAGACCACGTGAAGCGGAATTGGTTGATGATGATTACTATGCTGTAAGACAAGATCACTGTGAGGGAATATGGGAAAATACATAAAGTAAGGGGTTAATTACTAAATTTCGATATATTGTGTGTTATATGTGTTTACTTTAGTTTACTTTATTAATGCTGATAGAAATTTATTTATATATGACATTAATTTCTTAACAGAAATATGGCGAGTTTTGATGAGTCACACAGTTCTGATGAGTTCTGATGAGTTAGATTCGACTGTGAAAAAGGTAAAGGGATGTACAACTATGGCCTCCTTGACTGCACGTCGTTGCCAATGACAGGAGAAGCTGCATGTAGAATTCGATGGCTCTATGAATCCTATGGGTGATGATCAAGATTGATTTATAAGTTATTTAGGGTATTTGGCTACCGAGGATGGCAGTCTGTTCCACAAGAAACACGAGATATGATATGGCAAGAAATTTTGATATGTAACTTTCTACACCACTCCATTTTTATCATTTCGATTTGTTCAAATTTCATTACAAAATGTTGTACTTTGTTGCAAACCTATGATACTCTAGACACTAAGGAAATGAAGAAGCACTGGATGTGGCTTGTTCGCATACGGTGGAAAGACTTCAAGAACAAGCTGTCACGATATTATGTACGGGGGTCAAAGAAAGATGAAAACCTATGTCAGAAATATCCGTTTCTGTCACCTGAAGACTGAAGGTTGTTTGTGGCGTCACGGAAAGACCCACAATTTCAGGTAACATCCTTCAGTCATCTACATTTTGTTGTTATCACTGACTAAGATTTGCCTCTTATGCCTTAATAGGAATTAAGTAAAGCCAATAAACAGAAGGGTGCTGCAAATATCTATCTGCACTATTTGTCTCATGGTGGATATAGAAAGCTTCAACAAAAGATGATGGAGGAGGAGCAACAAAGATTACAGGAGGCATCCACCTCAGATCCGGCCGTTGTCGTCCAAGCCCTGCTCCTCCCCCACGTCACAAAAAATGGAAAGCAGCGAGGATGAAAGGTGGGAAGTACATCAATGAAGCAGTTGCTGAGGTAGCTGGAAGGATTGTAAGTGCTAACATATAATAATCATATGTAATTGTTTCTCTTGGGTTTATTAGTACCTCACCACATTGCATTATACGATGCAGGATGACCTTACACGCCAGACCAGCCAAGGGACTTTCACTCAAAGTGGGAGGATGGAAATCTTAGCGACTGCGATCCGAAGGCCAGATTATACAGGCCAAGTTCGAGGGGAGTCGAGGGGAACGGGTATGGAAAAATATTTTGGACGACCATTTCAATAGTCTACTAAATTCAGATTCAATCTAGAGTAGTTGAGATGCAACAATCACTCCAAGCTCAGTTTGATGCTCAAAGTAAGATGCAAAACCAGATGATGAAAAATATGCGTGAGGAGATAAGAGCTGAAATGATGGCTGAGTTGGGAGCTGAGATGAAAGCTAAGTTGAGAGCTGAGATGAAAGATAAGTTGAGAGCTAAGATGAAAGCTGAGTTCGCTGCTCTACTGAAATCAGGGAAGCTGATTGAAGAACTGAAGAATATCGATTCCCCTGTATTTCCCAGTAGTAAAGATAGCAATCATCCGCTTGAAACAGTAGAACGGGTAACCCTTACCCTAATACCCCCGTAGATGAAGTTAGAGAGAATTGTACTCTCTACCTGGATGAGCCAATACGTGCCGTTGCCTATGCTTATTTCTACAGGCAAGCTACTATGCACCATTCTATGCCAATTCCATATAGCTTATCTCTGTATCGGTGACAGGTATTGAAGATGGTGAGGAAGGCTCCGATATCCCAGTCCCTGATTGAGAGGTGCTCCATTTAGGCCAATCCAAGGGTTACTTCATTCTTTGGCTGAAAAATCTCATTTCTACACCTACAACACCTCAAGAGGTAGTAGCCACCTTATGATCTTACTTAATTTTTTTCTTCATTATATTTATAATATGTATTCTCTACTTTACTAGGAACCAGAAGAAGCTGCAAAATTCCCATCCTTGTCACGGCTGCGGCTGCTACGAGAAAAATTTACACCTGTAACCATGTAGATGGTTGATGGGATTGTTGGTCTTGATATAACGTATGAATTCGTTATCAACAAGGATGATGTGAAACAATTTCTATCTATGGAGGACCTTGATATAGCATGGATTCAGTTTGCAATCTTGTAAGTTTTTTATAGTCCTATCTTCAATTGATGATGTCATTTTTTAGGTTTTATATCATTCACTATTTTCTTTCTTATTGAACTCTTTCATAGGACCTTGCACAGTATTTACGCCGACTTTTCTAGAGGTGATTTGTATGGATTTTTATGTCCTGTGAATACAATGAAAATTACAGTACTGTAGAACGTCGGGTGCATTACATTGGGAGCACAATAAGAGAAGATGTTAATCCAAGGATGTGTTACCTAGCGCCAATAATTGAAAGGTATGGAATTATGGTAATCTCTTTAACACATTTAACATAATTGGTAATAATTAACTTGTTTTGCTAACTTCATTTTCATTTATATGTGCTGTTGTAGTCATCACTGGAGTCTATGTGTTATCTGCCCCCTCGTGAATACTGTCTATTGGTTTGATTCGATGTCTGGCAGAAAGGCAGGGCATGAGCAAAAATACGTTTTTGATAAGTAAGTTTTTCTATTTGTAAATTATTGCTTTTAACAATGTTTAGAAATGTTTTTTCATATGTAACTATTGTCAATTCAATCACAACGCACTCAAGACATACCGAATAATGGGCGGTAAACGTGAAGGTAGAAATAAAAACACACAGTGATTTTATCCAAAAGTAAGTACTTTGACTTTAAATTCTTTCGTTGAAAGTCGTTTTATCCTTTTATATGTTTTGAAAATGTTTTTTTATCTTTAGTGCCCTAGGCAATTAGGTAATCATGAGTGCGGGTATTATGTCATCAGTTACATGTATAGTCATTCAAAGAGGATTGACTAGAGATTTAGAAGAGGTATTACATAATTTATCAAATATTGATGAGTTAATCGTTAAGTTTGATGAATTTGGATTGTTTTAATAATTGTTTTTAAATTTGTAGATTTTTTATAATGATGATGCTTACATGGCTGGTGACATTGATTTGATACGAGATTTGATGGCCAAACGTCTTCTTGATTTATAGATAATGTTTATTTCTTCAAAGTGAATATAGATAGTTTCAACCATTCATGTCGACTTGTATAAGGTTAATTAGATTGATGAATTGTGTTAGTATACAACAAATGTACAATGATATTTGCTTAGTAAATGACAATGACTTTTGTGTTTCACTTCGCTGCAACAAGGACCTGGCTTTGGGAATGTATATACGTCTAACTCTTGAAGAATTTTAATTTATATTCTCCACCACAGTGACTTTTGATTAGAACACTGATATTTGTTTATTCTGTCTGGACTTGATTTGGTGTATAAAATGTAACTGTAAGCTGAATCCGGTGGGTTGATAAAATTGAAGAATTTTTTTTTAAAAAAATGTATATACGGTGCCCTATATAGTGCAATACCTATGGTGCCTCTCAACAAATAGGGCGCCATAAGCTCTAACTTTCTACTCCCCTCATATATACACCCCTGAGAAAGGGCGCTTATTGGTTTAAAAATAAGGCGTAAAAGGTACCTTTTGTAGTAGTGTTTGTATAAGAATTCCTTATTCATCTCTAACTTTTTTGCAATGTGGATGTTCTCCTGTGAATGATTTTTTTTTCTTGTAGCAACTAGCTTATAAATAAAATGAGACATTTTATTATTTTGCAGTAATGAGAGAGTACAATATTGCATTTTTTAAGAAATACCACACCCGAAGATTTAATACTGCATGTTTTTGCAAAATCTATATCTTTAAATTGTATGCATCTCTTAAAAGTATTTTTTCTGGCAGTACTCTATTTTAAAATAATTTTTGATACACCCAATTTTTTAAAATATTTTTGTAGTTACAATTAATTAGCATTAGGCTTGTTTGGAACAACGTTTCCAAAAGGTAAATGCACGTTCGAAAGTGTTTTTCTGTAAAACGAGATAATCCCCTCCACATATTTACCTCAACTTGCGTAAAAGTGATTCTCTTCCACGTTTAAAACATAACCCTTTATTTATGTTCAACATTATCAAGTAGTTTTTTGGTACCACGTAATATAATAAATTTATTGTGCTCATTTTTAAGTCTTGATTAAACATGATGTTATGCATTCAATCCTCTGCAAGCGCAATGGATGCGTGAGTTCCCTCACGGGATGAAAATGATAAAAGAATGAATAAATAAATACAAGGTACTCATTACTAGCGATAAAATTCTTTAAAGGTAAAACCATACCATCAATTATTTTAAAATAATGAGTGCTACTAAAAAAGTAGCTTAGGACGTTAGATGCAGCAAAAATTATTTTAACATTCTAAGTGTTGCTCAAAAACATATCAGGGAGGTAAAAGGTCAAATAAAAAAATTGAAATGGAAGGGAAGGAAAGAAACAAAGTTAATCCAACTTGATACGAGTCAGTGAATGATTGAAGCTAGAGATGGCGCGTGAGCTGAGATATCGCACATACGAATTTTAGACCTGTTGCAATCTTTTTTTAATAATACCCTTTAAATGAATTTTATATTGATCTGGGAGTATATACCTTTTTTGATTGATCTGGGAGTTTATACCTTAAACTAAAAAAATACTCGTCATCGGTATTGTTTAGAGCAATTATCATCGGGTTGTTCAATGCGGTTCGTTTCTTAGATTGGTTACTGGAATCAAATTCTTGTTTCGTTTCGGAGACAAAGATCCATTCCGAAGAATAGAGAAACAGAGATGAGCAGGGGAAGAAAACAGAACGATAAAAATCGAAAGCTCCCGCATCTTCAATCAATCGATGAAGAGCAACAGTCAATACAAATAATCTCAACGGCAACCAAAATTCATCGTCACAATTAGCAGCAGAAAGAGAAAAAAAGGAATGAAAGGTAGATAGATAGATTCATCTCTAACTTGGGAATCACCCTACTCATTTACACATTAAGAGGTTGATTTAGGTTGGTTACGGTTGATGTTTCTAGAAGCTTTAAGAAAAATCCACAGATCAATTCAGATTCCGCGGTGGCTGAGCTAGTAAAAGAGTTCTAAACATTTGGAATAGAGAGTGCAGAAATACTTGCGTTTGATCTTGAAGCACATGGGGAGGAAGCAGAGGCGCCACTGAATCTTGACGCCGACGGCTTCGACCTTGCTGGAGCAGTAAGGGCAAGAGCCAGGGGCCCTTTACCGACGGAGCTCCTTCTAATCTTCACCGTATATGAAGATGAACCACATTTTGGTGCCAGCGAGTTGGTCTATTGGGTCGTCCTTGACGGTGGGCAGGCTGGTGGAAGAGGCAAGGAACGCATGACAAGGTAATTTATAGAGAGAGCCAGAGAAATGAAAAGTGAAAAAAAATTGTTGAAGGAAGTACAATATCTAGCATGGAAATTTCTGCAACTACAAATTGAAATGCTTGTCATTGATGGATAAACTATAAATAAGTATACCTGATGCTTGCACAATATCAATGGTTTTCTTTAAAATGGAAAAATAAGTAATGTGGTTGTTTTCATTATGAAGGAGGTGGTGTGTCCTCTATTTTCGTTCATCATGCTCTGTTTCTTATATAAAATGGTAGATGGAATGTAGCTAAAAAGTGAAGTTGCAATGTCGGCAAGTAATTTATCTGCTAAGGTTGTTAACAACAACAGGAAAGTTGTTAATGCGGCTTTTGAGGTGGTCAATGACAAGTGTATTATGAAGTTTTCAATAGTGATGAAAAGCCGGGTTTTCAGTTGGTGTGTATCTCCTCCATGAAAAGTGAACCTATTTGTACTGCTATAATGTCAAACATGTACATTATGCATAAGATGTGGAATATTGTTATTTTGATGTGTGTGTGTGTATATGCTTGATAATCTCTGTTCGAATAAAGGAAAAGCAAAGAACAGTGTTGACGGAAGCACAATATCTAACCTGGAGAAAGCAGATGTAAGCTGGAAATTTATGGAAAAAAGGAAAAATGCTTGTCATTGATGGATAAACCATAAATAAGAAAACTTGTTGGAAGCACCATATTAATGGTTGTCATTAAAATGGATTGAATAGTAATGTGGGAATTTTTATTAAGAAGGGGGTTCTGTGTGCTCTATTTTTGTTGATCATGCTCTGTTTCTTATGTGAAATTATGATGGAATGCAGATTAAAAGTGAAGTTGCAGTGTGTACAATTATTGAAACTGCTTAGGTTGTTAACAACAGCAGCGAAGGTTGTTAATGTGACTTCTTATGTGGTTAATGACAAGTGCAATCTGTAGACGTCAATACTGATGGCTAGCACGTCTGGGAAGAATATGCTGTGCTTCCCTCATGTAGGAGGAAGTTTTGTAAGTAATGAATTAGGGGGCAATGTATGTAGGTGGAATGATAAGATCAAGAGTCATTAAAGAAGGCACAAGTTATGAAGAGTTAAAAACAATTATAGCATCAACTATGGGAAATGGCCAAGACTTGCAAGAATCCCAACCCAAGTTGATGTATATTTTGTTGGGGAATGTAAATGTATATTTAGTGTAACCATGTATTTTGTGACTTTATGTGTAGACCACATATTTTTTGTAATATGTAAAGGTATATAATGGAAAGTTTTATATATGTATATTACATGTTGTTATACAATATGGTGCAGATTATTTTGTTACCATGCAGATTATTTTTTTACAATTGAAACATAAAGCTTTTCAAAGCATGCTGACTGCTGGGCTTGTCACCAGGAGCTACTGGGGTTGTTAGTTTAACAGGAGCTGCTGGGGTTGTTAGTTGCAACTGCTGGGGTTGTTACTAGGAGCTGCTGGGGTTGTTAGTATGAGCTGCTGGGGTTATTACCAGGATCTACTGGGGTTGTTAATGCTCACTCCCAGTGTTGTTAGTCATAATTGCTGGGGTTGTTACCAGGAGCTGCTAGGGTTGTTAATGCTCACTACCGGTGTTGTTAGTTGCAACTGCTGGGGTTGTTACCAGGAGCTGCTGGGTTGTTAATGCTCACTGCCGGTGTTGTTAGCACAACTGCTGGGGTTGTTACCAGAAGCTGCTGGGGTTGTTAATGCTCACTTCTGGTGTTGTTAGTTGCAACTGCTGGGGTTGTTAATGCTCACTTCTGGTGTTGTTAGTCGCTACTGCTGGGGTTGTTACCAGCAGTTGGTGGTGTTGTTACCAGGCACGCTGGTGTTGTTAGAAGCTACTGGTGTTGTTAGAAGTTACTGGTGGGGTTGTTAGTATTAATTGCTGGTATTGTTAGTGGCAACTGCTCCTGTTGTTAAAGGTTACTGGTGGTGTTGTTATTAGAAGCTGCTGGCATTGTTAGTGATATTTGTTGGTGTTGTTAGAAGTATGTTTGGGAATCTCAAGCTGATGGGTATCTCAAAACAATTAAAACCATGTCATATAATCCATGTTAAAACCTCAGCATGCGGTGACAAAACAATTAAAACAATTCAATTTATATAATACACAGGATGCCCATCACAATAGTATCACTCACAACTCAATGACACAATCAGGTTTGGCAACATAAATTTATAAATGATATTATAAATAATAAAACTAGTCGTACACTTTACATATAAGTAGCAATGAATTTACAACTAGAAAGGAACAATTAAATGTGTAAAATTAAAAATGGTAAATGAACAACTAAATGATATTACGAAACCGGCTACGTCAAAGAGGTCAAATGATGCCATCTTGGATGCGAAGAAAATAGCCCTAAATTCTAGCTGACCCTTAACAGAGAAGTACTTGAAAACCAAATGATCTTCCCAATCATTAGTAGACTCTTATAGAAAGCTGCATATTCCTCCTTTGTCATCTTTTTAGGCTTCCTCATCCAAATAGCTCCTTGATCTTCTTCTTTTTCTTCTGTTCTTTTTCCAAATAGCCCAATCATGCTCACATCAACACTATCACCAATATCTCACAGCCCAATCAAGATTTGATAGCTCTGTTACTTAAGAGGCATGAAACTTCCTATAGCAGTTTTTTTGGTCTCCAAGATATATGTTGGTTAAGCTGCATCTGACATTTTTTTGCAAAGAATATGAAAGTTAGAAAGCATCCGAGATACACAACAAACAAAACCAAAAAATATTCCACTAATAACTTTGCATGGTGAGATAGCATATATTACTATCCTTTTATACTTGAGATGCATGATTTTTTTGTATACGTGGCCAAAACATAATTAGATTAACTACAAAAATAGACGTTAGCCTTCTTATCATAATATTAGCAAATGATCAACTAAAACAAAATGAGGAGTCAATTATTGAAAACAATTAAATTGAGTGTGCTCAAATTTTAGTTAACTCACTTAATCAAAGCTGGACTATAACTAATATATAGTTAATACAACTAGTTTGTGACTATCCTAACACTTCTCAAAGGTCCCTCCCATTCTCAAAATTTTAAAAATGGACTCCAAAGTCATAAAATTTATGAATGCTTTTCCAAATCCCAACAAGGACCATTAGTTATGCGCCCTTCCTACACATAAATTATGGACAGTTAGTAATAGCATTTCAGAATATTCTTCAAATTCCACTGATGGTCTTCTTTCTTTTCTGCTCCTGTAGTTACTCCTCCTATTAATTTTCTTACCATGAACTTTTCCAAACTGGAGCCCTTTATGGATATAATTTCCATCGTTTTAAGACCACTCTACCTGAAATTAACCCTATAATGACTCAATCAAACAGTAGCCAAACAGGTAATGTAAACTCGTGACATTACCTTCTTACCCTTAAAGATGGATCAACCTCATGAAATATCATCTCTGCTAGTTCAATTCCAGCAATAATGCCATCTTCCTTCACCAAAAAATAAGCATCCACTTCATGTTATAAGGAATGGTGGCCAAGCATGTAACATCACCTACAAATGAAACACATTGTACTCAATACCATTTATGCATTTATAATTTATTAATATCAAATAAGACAATAAAAATCAGTATTGCTTTTTAGAGAATCCACACATTAATACAAAACAATACGGTGTTAAATTATAAGAAACAAAGCAGATATTAACTCATCAACTAATGTATTATTATAAATAGTGATCCAGAATAGGAAATGAGGAAGTTTATGGAAGATCCTCATGAGAAAGGTTAAACAAAAACCTTTATCGCCAACATTACTAGCAATACCATCAGAAACCACCAATAAAAGTTTGCCTTACTCATCCAATCAAGAAGAAACAAGCGATAGAATAAAAAAAGAACAACAATCAGATTCCCTATTTCTTGCTCTATCAAAAACAAGAAATTTAAGTAGCACAATCGAATACCAAAGTTATGGGGTCCTTGTGAGTGACCAACGGAATATCGGGCTCATCCTTTTTAAAGCCTTTAATGGAGCCATGATTGGAAGCAAGCAATTGGAGAGGAAGAAATCCACGCTGAATTTAATCAAATCACAAACCCGTGCAGAACCCAATCAGCATTCAAACCCTTAAAAACTTCATGAAAAAGAATATAACGTTTCCTTTTCCATCTGTACCTGAAGCTCAAGATTTCTTCAGAAGCTTTCTATCATCAGTGGAGGCTTTTCTGACTTTTTAATTCACTATGGGCATTGTGGTAAATTCATAATTGGAATTAATCACAAAAAATTGCCTTAGGACTTGAGAATAATTAAGTTAATGTTTGGGACTTTCCATTCATTAAATGTCTTACATGGGACTTATGTGTAAATGTCCCTATTTAAAACACCTTCAAGTTCTAAGTGTATGATATGCTTATTTTATAGATCATAAATAGATAACCTAAAAAATCAATTTGAGTTGGACCTACAATATTATGAGAATCACTCAGAGACTGCAGTTGAAGCTAAAGAACATTGCTTTACTTGTTTTTTCATTTGCTTTATATAATTGGTCCTGAAGCCTTTTTCATATGCATCGTTTTGTCTATTATGGAAAATTTACAAGTCTCAATAAGAAGAATTAATGAATAAAAAGCTCCAAAGATTGACAAAATTACTATAAAGTTCCATCAGCCACTGGTCCAGTTGTCATTAATGACTAGTGAGATTGTTCATGACAATCGGATCATTTACTGCTGAGACCAGATGGTAATTTTACCAATTTTTGGGACATGTTATTCTTTAATGACTTGATGATAAATTTCCCATTTATTATTAATGAGACTGCCTTTTCTATAAAAGAAAGGATTTACACTAGAACTGCCCTGAAAGCCTCAAGTTTCATCTAGTGAAATAAAATTTAAAAGCAAAAAATAGGCACCCATTCACTACTGTAAAACATACTTTTTACGCCATATTTTTATCCCAATTGACGCCCTTTTCAGGGGTGTGTATGTGATAGAAGTAGAAAGTTAGGGCTTACGGTGCCTTATATCATGAAAAGCGCTATGTGTATCATACAACGCCCTATATACTAAATATGGTGCATATGAATATTTTAAAAAAAACGTTATGTTCAATTTTATTTAACCCCTTTACTACATCTGATTCAGTTTGTAGTAGGTAATTCCATTTTGTACACCAGATCAAATCCTTTACATAATAAATATAAATCAAAGTTAAAAACAAAAGTCATTGTGGCTGAGAAACACAAAATTCATCAAGAGTTAGATGTATATATCTACCTAAGCCAAAATCCTTGTGGTAGCAAAACACAAAAGTCATTGTCTCATTTATTGAGCAAAGATCATTGTACATTTGTGGCAGAGAAACACAATTCATCAATCTAATTAACCCTATAAAAGTCGACATCAAGAGTTAGAACTACATATTCACCTTGAAGAAATAAGCATTATTTACAACGTCTAGCCAACAAATCCCTCATCAAATCAATGTCGGCAACCAAGTAAGCATCGTCATTATCAAAAATCTACAAATTTAAAAACAATTAGACTAATTCAAATTCATCAAACTAAACGATTAAAATCATACATAATTCAATTAAGAAATTAACTCATCAATATTTGATAGATTACGTATTACCTCTTCTAAATCTCTAGTCAATCCACTATGAATGATACTATAATATAACTGATGACATAATATCCGCACTCAATATTGCTTGATTGTCGAGGGCATTAAAGATAAAAAAAACATATTGTTAAAACGTATAAAGGGATAAAACGACTTTCAATGAAAGAACTTAAAGTTAAAGTACTTACTTTTAGAAAAGACCACTGTGTGATTCTATTTCTACTTTCACGTTTACAACCAATAGTTACATATGAAAACAACATATTTAAACATCTTTAAAAGCAATAATTTACAAATTCAGCTAGATCTATTAAAGGGATAACTATAATTCCATACCTTTCAATTATTGGTGCTAGGTAACATAGCTTTGGATTAATATATGCTCTTACTATGTTCCCAACATAATAAACCCTATGTTCTAGAGAATTATAACTCTTTGTTGTATTCGCAGGACATAAAAATCCATACAAGTCATCTTTAGAAACGTCGATGAAAATATTGTGGAAGGTTCTATTAAAGAGTTAAATAATAAAGGAACTAGTGAATTATATAAAACCTAAAAAATGACATCATCAATTGAAGATAGGAATATAAAAACTTATAAGATTGCAAACTTAAGCCATGCTATATCTAGGTCCTCCAGTGATAGAAATTGTTTCATATCATCCTTGTCGATAATGAATTCATACGTCAGACCATTACCCACAATCCCATCAAGCATCTGCATGTTCACAGGTGTAAATTTTTCTTGTAGCTGCCGCAGCCATGATAAGGATGCAAATTTTGCAGTTTCTTCTAGGTCCTAGTAAAGTAGAGAATACAGATTATAGATATATTGCTAAAGAAAAATCAAGTAAGATCATAAGGTGGGTACTACCTCATAAGGTGTTGTAGGTGTTAAAATAAGATTTTTTGGCCAAAGAATGAAATAACCCTTGGATTGACTTAATGGAGCACCTCTCGATCAGGGATTGGGACATCGGAGCCTTCCTCACCATCTTCAATACGTATCACCAGACGCGAGATAAGCTATCTGCAATTAGCATACAATGGTGCGTAGTAGATTGCCTGTAGAAATAAGCATTAGCAACATCACGCATTGGCTCATCTAGGTAGAGAGTACAATGATCTCCAACTTCTTTTGCAGGGGTATTAGGAGAAAGGTCACTCAGTACTATCTTAGGCAGATTATTGCTATCTTTGCTACTGAGAAATACAGGGGAATCCATGTTCGTCAATTCCTCAATCAGCTTCCCGATTTTAGGAGAGCTACGAACTCAGCTCTCATCTGTTCATGTAGATTTTGGATTGAGCTTTGAAGTTGAGCATCAAACTCTTCACGGAGTGATTGATGCATCTCAGCTACCCTAGATCAATCTGAGCTTCAATGGACTATTGAGATGGTCGTCCAAAATATTTTCCTAGACCGGTTCCCCACGACCCCCTTAAACTTGGCCTGGGTTATCTGGCTTTCCAATCGCCGTCGCTAAGATGTCGATCCTCCCACTTTGATTGAGTATAATACGTAATAAGTAAGTCACTACTATAAACCTAAGCACTTAAATAACCTACAAACAATCTTATGTAATTATTATATGTCAGCACTTATAATCCTTCCAACCACCTCAGCAACTGCTTCATTTATGTACTTACCACCTTTCATCCTCGCAGCTTTCCATTTTTTGTGATGTGGAGGAGGAGCAGGGGCCTAAACGACAATGGTGGGATATGAGGTAGATGCCTCCTGCAATCTTTGTTGCTCCTCCTCCATCATCTTTTGTTGAAGCTTTCTGTATCCATCACGAGACAAATAAAATGGATAGATATTTGCAGCACCCTTTTGTTTGTTGGCTTCACTTAATTCCTATTAAGGCATAAGAGGGAAATATGAGTTAGTGATAGCAACAAAATGTAGACCACAATTCGTATACGATAATAGAAGGATGTTATCTGAAATTGTGGGTATTGTCGTAACGCCACAAATAGCCTCCAGTCTTCGGGGGATAGAAATGGATATTTCTGACATTGATCTTTATCTTTCTTTGACCCCCGAACATAATATCATGTCAGCTTGTTCTTGAAGTATTTCAACCATATACAAACAAGCCCCATCCAGTGCTTCTTCATTTCCTT
>JANTPZ010137736.1:0-10454 GCA_025593235.1 Vachellia pachyceras
CGCACACAAGAACAGCCCAATATGAGCTTTTATTTCTGGGGTTTATTTGAATTTTAAATATATATGTATATATATGTTAAAATTCAAAATTGCACAATATTATGTAAATAATATTTGTGTGTGTTAGTTTAATATTTAATTTATTTGACAAATTAAATAACTAGCATTAATTTATAAAGATTAATTAAATTCGTTGGTTCATTATTTTGATTAATTAAATGGATATTATTTGATCAGATCAATTTAATCCAAATTAAGATTGCAAAATTCGAATTTAACATTTTGAATTTCAAATCTCAAATTTCAAGATTAATCAAGATTAGATTTTGAATATCTTTTGAAATTCAAAATTCAAGATTAGATCTTGAATATCTTTTCAAATTTTGAATTGCAAGATTAATCAAGATTAGATCTTGAATATCTTTTGAAATTCAAATTTCAAGATTAGATCTTGAATATCATTTCAAATTCGAATTTAAAGATTAATAATGATTAATCTTGGATATCTTTTGAAATTAAAATTCAGATTTTTCAAGATTAATAAAAGATTAATCTTGGATTATGATGCACTCGATGAGCTCTATAAACATGAGTACTCGTGAACAGTAGTGGCATCCCATTTTGAATTTGAATTCGCTCTTGAGCCACGAAACCCTAGAGAGAGAGTGAAACAAAGAGGCGCTAGAACGTTGCTATTGTTGGAGATTGTTCGCATGGATACCGGTAGAGGGAGTCGATCAAAGAAATGTCAGCACCTCGTGATCAGAATCAAGAACACAAAAGGTCGTGGAATCTAAAGAGATCTAGACGCAAGGAAGGGACGAATTTGAAACGTAAAAGGTACGCCTTTATCTCCTCGATCTAAACACCTTTGACAGATCCAAATTTGGGATTAGAAAATTTTAAAATTCCGCCACGGTACGTTCTAAAATCCCAACAAACTGATCCTCTTTCTGATCTTCTTTGATCTCATCCTCTATATTACTAAGGATCTAAGCAGTTCTATATCCAACAGGCTCTAGGTATAGCTAATTCAATACACCCTAATCTCTTAGGTTATCTATCAGCCTTTGCTCTTTCATCATCATCATAGCCACCTGCGTAGTCTTTCTGCTCAATGCATCATCAACTACATTTGCTTTACCTGGATGATACTTTATCTGGTAGTCACAGTCTTTGAGCAACTCTATCTATTGCCTCGATCTCAAGTTTAGCTCTTTCTGATCTTGCAAATACTTGAGACTATTGTGATCACAGTACAGCTTGATGGTCGCTCTATGTAAATAATGTCTCCATATCTTTAGAGCGTACACTATCGCTGCTAGCTCCAAATCATGTGTGGGGTAATTTTCTTCCTGTGACTTTAACTGTGGTGAGGCATAAGCTACCACTCTCCCCTGCTGTATTAAAACACATCCCAATCCATGCTTGCTAGCATCACTGTAGACCACATAGGTCTCTCTCGGATCAGGGATCACTAGTACAGGGTTGAGGTTAGCTTCCTTTTTAACTCTTGGAAACTGGCATCACATTTCTCATCCCACGAAAAAGACTGGTTCTTTTTAGTGAGCTTAGTCAGCGGTAAGGCAATTTGAGAAAAGTTTTGAATTAAACGTCTGTAATAACACGATAGGCCCATAAAGCTTCTGACTTCTGTTATTATCCCAGGTTGATTCAATCTCAGTACTACTTCTATCTTGTTTGAGTTACTGCGACTCCTTCCTGAGAGATCACATGCCCTAGGAATTTTACTTTTGGTAACCAGAATTCATACTTACCAAGCTTAGCATATAAAATTTTTCTTTCAAAATGTTTAAGACAATTCTTAGATGCCTTTCATGCTCCTCTAAAGATTTGGAGTACACTAGAATGTCATCTATAAAAACTACAACAAACTGATCTAAGTATTGCCGAAAAATACAGTTCATGTAATCCATGAAAACGGCAGGGGCATTCGTTAATTCAAACGGCATTACTAAAAACTCATAGTATCTGTATCTAGCTGGGAAGGTTGTGACATACCTTAACTTTACCCTTAGCTTCATTATATATTGATTTAGAATCAATGGGAAGCCTCAAATTGATTAAAAAGTCCAAATAGTTTAATTTAAAATACCTTAACTATTCACTGCTTTTTAGACTTACTTTGAAAATTCATAACTAATTATAGAAAAATAGAAATTGAGTGCTTCCACATTGTAATTGAAGCTTGTAAGTTCCTTTATAAGGGAAAAATACTCATTGAGTCATTAGCTTGCCTAATTGATACAGTTTAATTTGTGAAAAAGTACTGTTCATTTGGTCATTTTTCTATTTTCCTAGGTTTTTCAGTGATTTTCTTCAAACTTTGGAACTTGATAACTTTCTGTACAAAACTCTAAATTCAGTGTTCTTTGTCTTGTTTTAAAGCTTGCAATGTGAACTATTTTTTTTGTAAAATTTCATCTCATTTGGAGTCCATTAGCTCTGTTTTCCGACAAGCCAAAATTAGGGGTTTGGTTAACTTAACTTCAACATTTAACCAAATTTTCCAATTCCAAACTTTACCATTTGGAACCCTAACTTCTAATATTTTCTTAACCATGCTTAATCATGCAATTAGGATTCCTTAACTAACACATACCAACCATACATGCATATGTTTACATCACATATTACATGCCATACATAAATTCCCAAAATACCATTATATTACATCATAGTTTCATAACAAAATCACATCAAAATCCATGCTTCAAGCTTCATAAACTTTCTCCTTATCCTTTGATGAACTTGTACCTAGAAATGGTTAGTGGGGGAGGGTGAGATTTTTGATAATCCCAATAGCAAAGCTTACTAACATAAACAAAAATTGGCATGACATGCTTTAAGTTCATAACTTAATGTGTAACAATGCAAAATGTGTACCAAGCAAATATCAATGCATATGGCCATAGCATAATATCACTCATAAACACATTTCCACAATGTTATAAAGTCATGCACGTCATTAGGATAATTTCACAACAATGTTAGGTAAAGTTAAAAATCTTTGCTACCTTTGTTTCTTAATTCTCCTTAACTTTGCAACTTCTCTTAAACACTTGAAAAGTCACCCTCTTGAACAAAATTTTTTCCTACACAATGGACAATTTAATAGCCATCAAACATATGCCATTTCCAAGGTAAGAAATAATGTAAAAGTCCCTTAATCATCCCCTTAAATTTTCTAAGTCCTAGAACATCAAACTTGTCTCTAACTTTTTCTAAAGCTTCCACAAACTTGGGACCACTTATAACCTGCACAAAAACTCATTTTGGATCCATTGGAAGCATCAAAATCATCAAAACAATTCATATTCATTAGATTCCAGACCAGGCTGAGACTGTGCACATATACTCAATATAGATTTTTCAACTTCCATCAATTTTACCACTTGATTCTTGTTTTCAAACTCTCATTCATGCATGGAAAAGCATGATTTTAACTCTCCTATATCAAGTGGAAAATTGGACAGCACCTCCCCTATTTTATCATGATTTTCCAAATTTTACAAAGTCATGAAAACAACTCAATCAACACCAACAACAACATCAACATGCTCCTTTCAACAAGAGGAGACATTTGCAACTAAGAAATGGCTTTAAATCCCTCTATTTCTCACTTTTCTCTCAAGAACCCTAGGTTATGAAACTTGAAAAAGAGAGGCCAAATCAGATTTTCAAACCATGAAAGAGGAAGAGGGAGTTGCAAGGATCAATTATATGTATATCTCAAAGTAGCATGCTTACTTACCTTGAATTTCCACCCAACTTTTCTCTCTTCTTTGCACCAACAATGGCGTCACTTTCTCTCCAATTTTCTGCTGGTTGTGTCGGTCTAAATGGATGGAGATGGAGGTAAAATGTTTGCTTTATTAATTCATGAATTAATGGGTTTAATGGTTGAGATTGCATCTTGTAACTTAAATGGAATCCAAGGGATAAGATGATGCCACATGTCTACCTCTTATTAACCCTCAAAAAGCTGATAATTATGGCTGTAATGGGGGGTTAAAATCTGGTTACTTTAACTAACTGGATCCCATTCGGTTACTTTTACTGATCGCACTTTTTTACCGGTAAACTTAACTTTATTCTGGGAAATCTTTTTCTACTTTTCTGGAGATATTTTCTTTCTCATTTAATCTCCATAATTTCATCTTGAATATAACAAAATTATTATCCCCAAAATACCCTTTACTTTTCTCAAATTTTACAGGATTAATTTATCATGTCCAAAATACCCTTAAAATATACTACATTTTTTACTGATTCTCTAGCCCTTTTCCTTTTTCCAAAATTCCCTCTAGATTGTTTAAAATTAATTTTTGAAATAATTATATTTCGGGGATTTTCGGGTATTTTTCAGGTTTTTTCCCAATTTTCGGGAAAATCACCTTAATCGTGCACTGGATAATAATTTTATTAAATACTATAAAATTCACTGGATTTTCCATATTTTCCTCTAAATTTTTGGAGGGCTCCTGATACCTTAAATAATTATTTTTCCCTTTTTCGCCCTTCAAAATTATACAAATAAAAATCTAATTTGAATTTGGAAGATCCGTGTTTCGTGGTTGTGATCCATGAGTCGGGCTCTATCTATTGGGCATCTAAAAATTTTGGTCAACAGTTGACTTTTGACTTTGTCAAATGACCAAAATGCTCTTCCACTTTCTCATAATTACCATTTTACCCTTACTTTCTCTACTTTTTGCAAAATTACCATTTTGCCCTTACTTTTAATACTGGAAAACCTTTATGCACTTGGTCTTTTATTACATGGGTCCTTCCCTAAAGGTCACCCATCCTCACATTACTCTAGGGCAAGTTACTTAACTTTACAATTTCTGGCCTATAACTTTCCTTTCTTTATGAGCTATCTTCCTCTGATTTCTCTTTTCATTTTCTAGTTATTAGATTAGCATTGATTTCAACTAGCATATAAATTATGCATATTACAAAGGTCGTCTTAGAAATGTCCTCAGCTCTAACTTGAGCTAGTGATAGCTTGATCTGAGATCAATCTTAGAGAATACTTTAGCACTACTCAACTGATCCAATAGATCATCAATGCAGGGAAGTGGATACTTGTTCTTAACTATCACCTTGTTTAGTTCACGGTAGTCTATACATAACATAAGACTCCCATCTTTCTTCTTAATAAAGAGAACTGAGGCTCCCTAGGGTGAAACGCTGGGTCTAATAAACTCTTTCTCTAACAGCTCCTCTATCTGCTTCATTAATTCTTTCATCTTGCTTGGAGCCATTCTATATGGAGTCTTTGAGATAGGATTGGTCCCGATACTCGATCAATAGCGAATTCTACTTCTCTCTCTAGAGGCAGTTCGCTAATTTCCTGTAAAAATACTTCAGAAAACTCTGACTACCACTTCAGCTTAAAAGAATACTATATATCCCTGGCATCCCTTCCTTAAACATCTTTCTGCCTCAGACTCAGTTATAAAGCTTAGTCTAATCTCATAACATAGGTACACTTTTCTGCTGGGTAATACTAAGGTTCGGTTCTTACAATCCAGCAACACACTATTGGCAGATAACCAGTTCAGATCAATAATTACATCAATACCATATAAAGGTAGACATATCAAATCAATTGCAGTGCTACAATGCTCATACTGGATAATGCAATTTAAACATGCACAACATGTGACAACTTTTATACCAGTGGGGGTAGACATAGTCATATCATAGGGTAATGTATCTATGGTCAGACCCAAACTCTCAGCACAATTATATGATATGAATGAATGGCTTGCGCCCGTGCCAAAATTGAATGTACAAGATAATTATTGATATTAACAGTACCTTGTTGTTAGAATGGCTGTCACCCAGGAGAGGGTGAATTTGTGTCTCAAAATTTTTTCTTTTCAAACCTCAGTTGATCAAAACAGAGTATGAAATTAAATAGAGTAAGAGTGAAATAATTAGAAATTTGATAAGATGCAGGTAAGATAGTCACACAACAATTTATCCTGGTTCGGCCCTCTCTGACCTATGTCCAATCCCCAGAGTGTAATATCCATGATTTTCTTTCTGCTAACTGATATAAATACTAACCTGTTGATAATGATACGAAACGGAATTCAAGAATAGATAGTTCATAAATGGAATAAAGTTATATGCCGGAAGTCGCAGAATCATAATTGGCCCGGTGGATGGAAGTCGGTAGGAATAGTTAAGTTAAGTGTGCTCGTCCTAGGAGCAATTCAATGATGGGTGACCTCCTGGGAAGTTGTCCCAGGTATCAGAAACCAAAAGATCAAGGGCCAAAATGTGAAGGGCAAAATGGGAATTTATGAAAAGTTAGACTGTGAAAGGGTATTTTGGTCATTAAGAGAAGGTGTAAGGGCATTTTGGTCATTTGACCAAGTCAAAGTCAAAGTCAAAAATTCAAACAGTTGACAAAAATCAAAAAAATTCACAGATGCCCAAAAGATAGAGTAGAACTCACTGATTAACAGAAATTCAACCGACTGTTGAAATTCGGTCTGGATAAGGAATTATGAAATTTTAAAGATTTAAGGTTGAAAATATTTATTTAAGGTATCAGGAGTTCCCTAAAACCAAAAAGCAGAGTCTATAGAAATTCAGTGGAATTTATAGTATTTTACAAAATTATTGCCCAAAGTATTATTAAGGCGATTTTCCCAAAAATGATGAAAAATCCCCAAAAATATAATTTATTACAAAAATTAATTTGAAACAATTTAGAAGGTATTTTGTGGAAATATGAAGGGATAGAATATCAATGAAAAATGTAGAAAATTATAAGGCCATAAAAATGATTTATTCTAAAATTGCTCGTTTTCAAGAGTTTTCGATAGGATAAAATAATCCTATTGATTTTGGATGGATCAAGGGAAATTTTGAGGATGATGATTTTAATATATTTGAAAGGGAATTATGGAGATTAAATGAGGAAGAAAACATCTCCAGAAAAGTAGAAAAAGATTTACCGGAATAGAGTTATGATTACCGGTAGAAAGTGCAATCGGTAGAAGTAACTGAATGGGATCTAGTTTGGTTAAACCAACCAGATTTTTACCCCTTTAGTTACAGCCATGATGACATCTTTTGACCACCCAATGAGAGCTTGGCACATGTGTGAATGGTGGGCAAATTACAACCCTTAGATTAAGCTTATGAGTTAAGATTTCATCTTGGCCTTTCATGTTATTTCATGGGAATTATTAAACACAATTTCTCCTCCATTCCCACCACCATTTGGCCGACTTTCAGCTGCAGAAAATTGAGAGCAAGGGACGCCTTTTTTGAAGGAGAAAGAAGAGAAAAGCTTGAAGAATCTTAAAGGTAAGAGGAGATTCCACCTAAAGCTATACCTGAAAATCTTCCTCTTAACTTCTTCTACAACTTCCATGGATTGGAATTTTGATTTGAGCTCTCTTTCTCAAGTTTGGATACTTAGGGTTCTTGAGAGCAAAGTGAGAAAGAGATGGATTTAGAGCTATTCATTGATGATAAAAGCCTCCTCGTGTTGTAAGGAGTGTTTTGATATGTATATTGTGGTTGTTTGAGTTTGTTTTGTGATTTTGTAAATTTGGGAAATCTTGAAGTTTTAGGGGAGGTGCTGCCCAATTTTCCATTTGATATAGGAGAGCTAAAACAAGTTATACCATGCTTGAATATGGATTTGGAAACAAGAATCAAGTGTTATAAGTGATGAAAGTTGAAAAATACATGTTAAGGAATTTGGGTGAACTGTCTCGGCCTGTGCTGGTTCAAGGAGAAGGAAGTTTCTTTTGATGATTTTGATGCTTCCAATGAGTTCAAAATGAGTTTTTGTGTAGGGTAAAAGTGGTCACAAGTTTGTGGAAACCCTAGAAGACATTAGAGACAAGTTAGGGTTTCTAAGGTTCTTAAAGTTCAAGAGTTAGTTCAAGGGAGTTTTACTTTGGTTTTTGTTTTGGAAATGGCTTGAGATTAATGGCCATAATGTTGTTGATTATGTAGGCAAGTGTTTGGTGCAAGAGGATTAATTTTAATGAGACCAAGAGAGCTTACAAGTTAAAAGGAAAGTTAAAGAGTAAAGGTAGCAAGACCTTCTAACTTAACTTTATGTTGTGAAATTGTATTGAAAACTTTGCATGACTTATTTTATGAGAATGAAAGTGTGAAATTGTGCTTGATGTACTATGGCCATATGCATATCCATATCTCGTGTGCACATTCATTCTATTTATGCATTCACACTTTTTATGAAACATGTCATGCATTTTATGAAAACTTGTTAGAAAGTTTTGCTATTGGGATTTCTTTGAAATCTCACTCTCCCCCACTAACCATTTTTAGGTGGAGGCACTCTCAAGGGTAAGGAGAAAGTGGTTGATGCATGAGACAAATGTTGATGTATAATGTTGTGGACTTTGTTAAGAACTTTATGTATTTAGTTTAAATGTTGTAATGTGTTATGTAATGTGACTTGTGGATGTATCATGGACTCATGATAATTAGTTTATGCTTTGAGAATACCTAATTACATAGATTAATGTGGTTCAGAAAGATTTAGAAACCAAAATGGTAAGTTATGAAGTTAAGTAAGGAAGAAATTTGGTTAAGTGTTGAAAGTAAAGTCGGTCATTTGCCCTACTTTATCCTGTCGGGAAACACAGCAAATGAACTTCCAATGCGCTAAAATTTTGTGGAAAAATAGTTTATATTTCAAGCTTTAAAACAAGCTAAATATCACAGGAATTGGAGTTTTTTACAGAAAGTTATGACTGTCCAAAGTTGGCGGAAAATCACAGAAAACCTGGGAAAATGAAAAATTACCATATGAACAGTGATTTTTCACGAATTTATCTGTACCTATTGGACAAGTTACTGTTCAAATGAGTATTTTTCCCTCATAAAGGAATTTGTAAGCTTCAAATAGAAGTTGGAACCACTCAATTTCGATTTTTCTAGAATTAGTTATGAATTTTCAAAGTTGGCCCTAAAAACTGTGAATAGTAACTTTCTTAAAAATGAAAGTCTTAAAAATGAATAGTAACTTTCAATGAAGGTTGTATGAATTTTTGGAATTTCAAACCTTAAGGGTAGGTGCTGTCCAATTTTATATTTGATGAGGAAGTGTTGGTTTTGAGCTAAATAATGCATGAGAAGTGTTTTGGGATCAAGAATATGTCATTATATGTAAAGAAATGTTGAAAATCACAAGTGTGTGCTTGTGTTCTATTTTTTGGTCAATGCTGGAAGTTGTGGAAGGAGTATTATTTTGAATATTTTGATGCTTCCAATGGATTTAGAAGGGGAAATTGTGTAGGGTGGAAGTAAGAAAAGGATTTGGGAAGCATTAGAAATCATAAGAACAAATTACAAAGTTCTAGAAGGCTTAAAAGAGCAATAAATGGAATATTGCGTTTTTATAGTTTCTTGCAAATTTGATGGCTTGAACTTGATGATTATACTCTTCGTATGATGTTTAGGAAGACAAAACATCAAAGAACTTGTGGGGGACATTGATGTAGCCATGTTAGTATTAGTTTTCTGTTGGAATTTCCAGAGTTTTAGAATCAAATTTAGTCCATACATGACCCTTTTATGCTTAAATTGGTATTAGGAGTTGTTGACTTGCATTAGTGTAATTTTGGGGTCATATGCCATGAATAATGATTTATTGTGCCTAAATTGCATCATGAGCAAATGATACTGCCCATATTTGCTATTTCATTTCAGGAATTCCACAAATGTAGAAGAAAAGCAGCTCTGGGAAAGTTCGCCGCGACCAAATTCAATATTCGTCACGACCAAAGTTCCAGCATCAGTCAAGAACTCTCGGGAGAGGTTCACCGCGGTGAAAATCGCGTATCAGCACCTGATTTTTACTTCAGATGGAAATAACCCGATCCAACCTTCAATACCCGACCCAGAATGGTTTTAATACCCCACTTAGGGTAATTTTCGAGAGGAGGAGGAGAATGAGGCAGAGGAGAGGCAAGAGCAAAAACCCACACCATTTCTCTCATCTTTACACACTCTTCAACATTCCATCACCCATTTCTTCCACCATCCATCCATCTACAATGCTTCATCCATCCATTTGGAGTGTGATTCTTCTTTCCATGAGGAGCTGAGCATCTCCAACCTCTTCAAGATGGAGTAAGCTGGAGTTTGAAGTGCCGAAAGGGGAGTATTTTCTTTCAATCTGTATTTACGTTATAGATTACTTAGGATCCGAGTTGGACTATGTGATTTGTATGTAAATGCTTGGTCTCGGTTGAGCCAAATTTGGATTATTGTGTATTGAGTTGTTTTGTGATTGACAAAGCTAAGTGGAGTTCATTTGGTTATTTCAATGAAAACTTGTTGATTTCTTCTATCATCCTAGTTGTGCTTGGTTTTAGAGTCAACATGCATGAAGTTGATTTTGTCACTTTACGATTTCCGTA
>JANTPZ010137738.1:0-27670 GCA_025593235.1 Vachellia pachyceras
TTGGGCTCACTTTTACCCTATACAAAAACTCATTTTGGACTCATTGGAAGCATCAAAATCATCAAAATAATTCATCTTCCTCAGGTTCTAGCACAGACTGAAACAGTGCACACATATTCAAAAATATGGATTTTTCAACTTCCAACACTTATACCACTTGATTCTTGTTTTCAAACTTTCATTCATGCTTGGGAAAGTATGATTTTAACTCTTCTATATCAAATGGAAAATTGGGCAGCATCTCCCCTTATACTTCAAGATTTCCCAAATTTACAAAATCATCAAAACAATCTCAAACAATCACAATATATATATCAAAACACTCCTTACAACACAAGGAGGCTTTTACCACCCATCAATGGTTCTAAATCCCTCTCTTTCTCACATTGCTCTCAAGAACCCTAAGAATCCAAACTTGACAAAGAAGGCTCAAATCAGATTTTGAGACCATGGAAGTTGTAGAGGAGATTGAGAGGAAGAATTTGGTATATAGCATAAGCTAGTAACTTCTCTTACCTTGGATTTTCCTCAAGCTCTTCTCCTCTTCCATGGCTGAAAAATGGCGTCTTCATGCTCTCCATTTGCTGCTGGAATTTCGTTTTTGAAGGATGGAAGAAGAGGCCAAAATCTGATTTATTAAATCCCTTATAATGGAATGGATGGCTAAGATGGAATCTTGTCTCATAAGCTTAATCTAAGGGATATAATTAAGCCACCTCCATGACATTTGCTAGCTTCTCATTTGCTCATTAAAAATATTATTATGGGCTGCACATGGGGAGGGAAAAATCTGTTGGGAACCTTGGTTACACTAACCAAATCGGTTACCATTCGATTACTTCTACTGATTACAACTTTCACTGGTAAAAGTAACTTAATTCCAATAAATCTTTTTCTACTTTTCTGGAGATGTTTTCTTCCTCAATTAATCTCCATAATTCCCTCTTGAATATATTAAAATCATCATCTTCAAATTATCCTTTAATCCGGTCAAATTTAACAGGATTACTTTATCCTGTCTAAAACTCTTGAAAACGAGCAATTTTGGAATAAATCATTTTTAGGGCTTTATAATTTTCTATATTTTTCATTGGTACTCTAGCCCTCATTTTCCCCCAAAATACCTTCTAAATTGTTCTAAATTAATATTTGTAATAAATTGTATTTTTGGGGATTTTTCGGGCATTTTTCCTCATTTTCGGGGAAATCGCCTTAATCGTACTTTGGGCAATAATTTTGTAAAATACTATAGAATTCACTGAATCTTTCTAGACTCTGGTTTCTGGTCTTAGAGAACTCCTGATACCTTAAATGAATATCTTCAGTTATCAAATATTTAAAATTCCATAATTCATCGTCCAGACCGAATTTCAACAATCGGTTGAATCTCTGGTGATCAGTGAGTTCTGCTCTATCTTTTGGGCATTTGTGGATTTTTCTGATTTTTGGTCAACTGTTTGACTCTTTGACTTTAGACTTTGTCAAATGACCAAAATGCCCTCACACTTTCTCTTAATGACCAAAATGCCTTTTCACAATCTAACTTTTCATAATTTCCCATTTTGCCCTTAACCTTTTGGCCCTTGATCTATTGGTTTCTGATTCCTGGGGCAACTTCCCAGGAGGTCACCCATCCTAAAATTTCTCCAGGGTGAGCACGCTTAACTTTAAAGTTCTTACCGACTTCCATCCACCGGGCCAAATCTGATTCTGCGACTTCCGGCCCAATAGCGTCAACTTTTTCCGTACTTTCTATCCGTGGCCTCTAACTTGACTTTGGACTACTGGTTTAGCCATTTTTATCAAATGACCATACTGCCCTTGGTCTTTATACTTAATGACATTTATGTCCTTGGCTTATATTCTTAGAAATCTCAAAGCCTTAGGACTAAATAGACCAGGGTCTTTTTGGTCCACCAACATCTGTTCCTTTTGTACTTTTATTTCTGGGCCTTGGCTTATCTTATAACTATCAATTTGGCCTCTATGTCGGCTTACAGAAAAGGGTGGATATTAGAAAAGTGACACATTTTTTTTGGAGCTAGATTAGGGTTAAAGGAATTAAACATTTAACTCTCTTAAAATTGAAAGGATACATCCACTGTGACTCAGTTTTTATTAAGTGTTACATAAATCGAGTTTTTTTAAAAAACTTATCCATCTATTTGGGCATAAAAATGCAGCATTTTTTTAACTATATTATGGTTAAAGGAATTAAACATTGAACTCTCTTAAAATTGAATGGATACATCCACTGTGACTCAGTTTTTACTGAGGGTTACATAAATCGAGTTTTTTTAAAAAAAAATTATTTATCTATTTGGACATAAAAATGCCAAATATTTTTTTGGAACTTGATTATGGTTAAAGGAATTAAACATTTAACACTCTTAAAATTGAATCGATACATCCACTGTGACTAAGTTTTTATTGAGGGTTACATAAATCGAGTTTTTTTAAAAAATTTATTCATCTATTTAGACATAAAAATGCCAAATCTTTTTTTGGAACTTGATTATGGTTAAAGGAATTCAACATATAACTCTCTTAAAAAAGAATGGATACATCCACTGTGACTAAGTTTTTATTGTGGGTTACATAAATCGAGTTTTTTTAAAAAACTTATTCATCTACTTTGACATAAAAATGCCACATTTTTTTGGAACTATATTATGGGTAAAGAAATTAAACATTTAACTCTCTAAAATTGAATGCATACATCCACTGTGACTCAGTTTTTATTGAGCGCTACATAAATCGAGTTTTTTTAAAAAAACATATTCATCTATTTGCCGCATTTTTTTTGGAACTATATTAGGGTTAAAAGAATTCTACATTTAACACTCTTAAAATTGAATGGATACATCCACTGTGGCTCAGTTTTTACTGAGGGTTACATAAATCGAGTTTTTTTTAAAAAAACTTTTTCAACAATTTTGACATAAAAATGCCAAATCTTTTTTTGATGCTTGAATAGGGTTAAAGGACTTAAATATTTATCATTCTTAAAAATGAATGGATACATCCACAGTGACTAAGTTTTTATTGAGGGTTACATAAATCGGGTTTTTTTAAAAAACTTATTCATCTATTTGGACATAAAAATAACAAATCATTTTTTGGAACTTGATTATGGTTAATGGAATTAAACATTGAACTCTCTTAAAATTGAATGGATACATCCACTGTGACTCAGTTTTTACTGAGGGTTACATAAATCGAGTTTTTTTAAAAAATTTATTCAACAATTTTGACATAAATATTCCAAATCTTTTATTGGAACTTGATTTTGGTTAAAGGAATTAAACATTTAACTCTCTTGAAAGTGAATGGATACATCCACAGTGATTATGTTTTTTATTTAGGGTTATATAAATCGAGTTTTTTTAATAAACTAATTCATTTATTTGGACATAAAAATGCCGCATTTTTTTGAAACTATATTATAGTTAAAGGAATTAAACATTGAACTCTCTTTAAATTGAATGAATACATCCACTGTGACTCAGTTTTTAGTGAGGGTTACATAAATCGAGATTTTTTAATAAACTTATTCATCTATTTGGACATAAAAATGCCGTATTTTTTTGGAACTAGATTAGGGTTAAAGGAATTAAACATTTAACTCTCTTAAAATTGAATGGATACAACCACTGTGACTCAATTTTTACTGAGGGTTACATAAATCGAGTGTTTTTAAAAAACTTTTTCAACAATTTTGACATAAAAATGCCAAATCTTTTTTTGATACTTGAATAGGGTTAAAGGACTTAAATATTTAACACTCTTAAAAATGAATGGATACATCCACTTTGACTAAGTTTTTACTCAGGGTTATATAAATCGAGTTTTTTTAATAAACTTATTCATCTATTTGGACAGAAAAATTTATTCGACAATTTTGACATAAAAATTCCAAATCTATTTTTGGAACTTGATTATGGTTAAAGGAATTAAACAATTAACTCTCTTAAAATTGAATGGAAACATACACTGTGACTTTATTTTTATTAAGGATCACAAATGTCTATCTTTTTAAAAAAATGTATTCATCTATTTGGACATAAAAGTGATGCATTTGTTTTGGAAATAGACTAGGGTTATAGGAATTAAACATTTAACTCTCTTAAATTTGACTGGATACATCCACTAGTACTCAGTTTTTATTGAGGGTTACAAAAATCAAGTTTTTTTGAAAAAAACTTATTCATCTATTTGGACATAAAAATGCCGCATTTTTTGGAACTAGATTAGGATTAAAGGAATTAATCATTTAACTCTCTTAAAATTTAATCGATACATCCACTGTGACTCAGTTTTTATTGTGTGTTACATAAATCAAGTTGTTTTTAAAAAAACTTATTCATCTATTTGGACATAAAAATGCCGCATTTTTTTGGAACTATATTATGGTTAAAGGAATTAAACATTGAACTATCTTAAAATTGAATGGATACATCCACTGTGACTCAGATTTTAGTGAGGCTTACATAAATCGAGATTTTTTAATAAACTTATTCTTCTATTTGGACATAAAAATGCCGCATTTTTTTGGAACTAGATTAGGGTTAAAGGAATTAAACATTTAACTCTCTTAAAATTGAATGGATACATCCACTGTGACTCAGAATTTACTGAGGGTTACATAAATCGAGATTTTTTAAAAAAATTTATTCGACAATTTTGACATAAAAATTCCAAATCTGTTTTTGGAACTTGATTTTGGTTAAAGGAATTAAACATTGAATTCTCTTAAAAATGAATCGATACATCCACTGTGACTAAGTTTTTATTAGGGGTTACATAAATTGAGTTTTTTTAATAAACTTATTCATCTATTTGGACATAAAAATGCCAACCCCTTTTTTTGGAACTTGATTATGGTTAAAGGAATTAAACATTTAAGTCTCTTAAAAATGAATGGATACATCCACTGTGACTAAGTTTTTAGTGAGGGTTGGATAAATCGAGTTTTTTTAATAAACTTATTCATCTATTTGGACATAAAAATGCCAACTCTTTTTTGGAACTTGATTATGGTTAAAGGAATTAAACAATTAACTCTCTTAAAATTGAATGGAAACATACACTGTGACTTTATTTTTATTAAGAGTTACAAATGTCTAGTTTTTTAAAAAAATGTATTGATCTATTTGGACATAAAAGTGACGCATTTGTTTTGGAACTAGATTAGGGTTAAAGGAATTAATCATTTAACTCTCTTAAATTTGACTGGATATATCCTCTAGTACTCAGTTTTTATTGAGAATTAAAAAAATCAAGTTTTTTTGAAAAAAAACTTATTCATCTATTTGCACATAAAAATGCCGCATTTTTTGGAACTAGATTAGGGTTAAAGCAATTAAACATTTAACTCTCTTAAAATTTAATCGATACATCCACTGTGACTCAGTTTTTTATTGTGTGTTACATAAATTGAGTTTTTTTAAAAAACTTATTCATATATTTGGACTTAAAAATGCCGCATTTTTTTGGAACTATATTATGGCTAAAGGAATTAAACATTGAACTCTCTTAAAATTGAATGGATACATCCACTGTGACTCAGTTTTTACTGAGGGTTACATAAATCGAGTTTTTTTAAAAAATTTATTCAACAATTTTGACATAAAAATTCCAAATCTTTTTTTTTTGGAACTTGATTTTGGTTAAAGGAATTAAACATTTAACTCTCTTACAAATGAATGGATACATCCACTGTGACCAAGTTTTTATTGAGTGTTATAGAAATCGAGTTTTTTTTAATAAACTTATTCATCTATTTGGACATAAAAATGCCAAGTCTTTTTTTGAAATTTGATTAGGGTTAAAGGAATTAAACATTTAACTCTCTTAAAATTGAATGGAAACATACACTGTGACTTTATTTTTATTAAGGATTACAAATGTCCGTCTTTTTAAAAAAATGTATTCATCTATTTGGACATAAAAGTGACGCATTTGTTTTGGAACTAGATTAGGGTTAAAAGAATTAAACATTTAACTCTCTTAAATTTGACTGAATACATCCACTAGTACACAGTTTTTATTGAGGGTTACAAAAATCAAGTTTTTTTAAAAAACTTATTCATCTTTTTGGACATAAAAATGCTGCATTTTTTGGAACTAGATTAGGGTTAAAGGAATTAAACATTTAACTCTCCTAAAATTTAATTGATATATCAACTGTGATTCAGTTTTTATTGTGTGTTACATAAATCGAATTTTTTATAAAAAAAACTTATTCATCTATTTGGACATAAAAATGCCGCATTTTTTTGGAACTATATTATGGTTAAAGGAATTAAACATTGAACTATCTTAAAATTGAATGGATACATCCACTGTGACTTAGTTTTTAGTGAGGGTTACATAAATCGAGATTTTTTAATAAACTTATTCATCTATTTGGACATAGAAATGCCGCCTTTTTTTGGAGCTAGATTAAGGTTAAAGGAATTAAACATTTAACTCTCTTAAAATTGAATGGATACATCCACTGTGACTCAATTTTTACTGAGGGTTACATAAATCGAGTTTTTTTTAAAAATTATTCGACAATTTTGACATAAAAATTCCAAATCTGTTTTTGAAACTTGATTTTGGTAAAAGAAATAACTCTCTTAAAAATGAATCGATACATCCACTGTGACTAAGTTTTTATTGAGGGTTACATAAATTGAGTTTTTTTAAATAAACTTATTCATCTATTTGGACATAAAAATGCCATGTCTTTTTTTTGGAACTTGATTATGGCTAAAGGAATTAAACATTTAACTCTCTTAAAATTGAATGGAAACATACACTGTGACTTTATTTTTATTAAGGATTACAAATGTCTAGGTTTTTAAAAAAATGTATTCATCTATTTGGACAAAAAAGTGACGCATTTATTTTGGAACTAGATTTGGGTTAAAGGAATTAAACATTTAACTCTCTTAAATTTGACTGGATACATCCACTAGTACTCAGTTTTTATTGAGGTTACAAAAATCAGGTTTTTTTGAAAAAAAACTTATTCATCTATTTGGACATAAAAATGCCGCATTTTTTGGAACTAGATTAGGGTTAAAAGAAATGAAACATTTAACTCTCTTAAAATTTAATCGATACATCCACTGTGACTCAGTTTTTATTGTGTGTTACATAAATCGAGTTTTTTTTAAAAAAAACTTATTCCTCTATTTGGACGTAAAAATAGCGCATTTTTTTGGAACTATATTATGGTTAAAGGAATTAAACATTGAACTCTCTTAAAATTGAATGGATACATCCACTGTGACATAGTTTTTACTAAGGGTTACATAAATCGAGTGTTTTTAAAAAAAAATTTCAACAATTTTGACATAAAAATGCCAAATCTTTTTTTGATACTTGAATAGGGTGAAAGGACTTAAACATTTAACACTCTTAATAATGAATGGATACATCCACTGTGACTCAGTTTTTACTCAGGGTTACATAAATCGAGTTTTTTTAATAAACTTATTCATCTATTTGGACATAAAAATGCCATGTCTTTTTTTGGAACTTGATTATGGTTAAAGGAATTAAACATTTAACTCTCTTAAAATTGAATGGAAACATACACTGTGACTTTATTTTTATTAAGGATTACAAATGTCTAGCTTTTTAAAAAAATGTATTCATCTATTTGGACATAAAAGTGACACATTTGATTTGGAACTAGATTAGGGTTATAGGAATTAAACATTTAACTCTCTTAAATTTGACTGGATACATCCACTAGTACTCAGTTTTTATTGAGGGTTAAAAAAATCACGTTTTTTTTTAAAAAAACTTATTCATCTATTTGGACATAAAAATGCCGCATTTTTTGGAACTAGATTAGGGTTAAAGGAATTAAACATTTAACTCTCGTAAAATTTAATCGATACATCCAGTGTGACTCAGTTTTTATTGTGTGTTACATAAATCGAGTTTTTTTTGAAAAAACTTATTCACCTATTTGGACATAAAAATTCCAAATCTTTTTTTGGAACTTAATTATGGTTAAAGGAATAAACATTTAACACTATTAAAAATGAATGGATACATCAACTGTGACTAAGTTTTCATGAGGGTTACATAAATCGAGTTTTTTAAAAAAACTTATTCATCTATTTGGACATAAAAATGCCAAATCTTTTTTGGAACTTGATTATGGTTAAAGGAATTAAACATTTAACTCTCTTAAAATTGAGTGGAAACATACACTGTGACTTTATTTTTATTAAGGATTACAAATGTCTCGTTTTTTAGAAATTGTATTCATCTATTTGGACATAAAAGTGACACATTGTTTTGGAACTAGATTAGGGTTAAAGGAATTAAACATTTAATTCTCTTAAAATTGATTGGATGCATCCACTGGGACTCAGTTTTTATTAAGTGTTAAATAAATTGAGTTTTTTTAAAAAACTTATTCATCTATTTGGATATAAAAATGCAGCATTTTTTTTGGAACTATATTATGGTTAAAGGAATTAAACATTGAACTCTCTTAAAATTGAATGGATACATCCACTGTGACTCAGTTTTTACTACGGGTTATATAAATCGAGTTTTTTTTGAAAAACTTTTTCAACAATTTAGATATAAAAATGTCAAATCTTTTTTTGATACTTGAATAGCATTAAAGGACTTAAATATTTAACACTCTTAAAATTGAATGGATACATCCACTGTGACTAAATTTTTATTCAGGGTTACATAAATCGAGTTTTTTCTAAAAAACTTATTCATCTATTTGCACATAAAAATGCCAAATCATTTTTTTTTGAACTTGATTATGGTTAATGGAATTAAACATTTAACTCTCTTAAAATTGAATCGATACATCCATTGTGACTAAATTTTTATTGAGGGTTACATAAATCGAGTTTTTTTGAAAAAAACTTATTCATCTATTTGGGCATAAAAATGTCGCATTTTTTGGAACCAGATTAGGGTTAAAGGAATTAAACTTTTAACTCTCTAAAAAATTGAATGGAAACATACACTTTGACTTTATTTTTATTAAGGATTACGAAAGTCTAGTTTTTTTAAAAAAGTATTCATCTATTTGGACATAAAAGTGACACATTTTTTTTGGAGCTGGATTAGGGTTAAAGGAATTAAACATTTAACTCTCTCAAAATTGAATGGATACATCCACTGTGACTCAGTTTTTATTAAGTGTTACATAAATCGAGTTTTTTTGAAAAAACTTATTCATCTATTTGGACATAAAAATGCCACATTTTTTTGGAACTATATTATGGTTAAAGGAATTAAACATTGAACTCTCTTAAAATCGAATGGATACATGCACTGTGACTCAGTTTTTAGTGAGGGTTATATAAATCGAGATTTTTTAATAAACTTATTCATCTATTTGGACATAAAAATGCCGCATTTTTTTGGAAATAGGTTAGGGTTAAAGGAAATAAATATTTAACTCTCTTAAAATTGAATGGATACATCCACTGTGACTCAGTGTTTACTGAGGGTTACATAAATCGAGTTTTTTTAAAAAATTTATTCGACAATTTTGACATAAAACTTCCAAATCTTTTTTTGGAACTTGATTTTGGTTAAAAGAATTAAACATTTAACTCTATTAAAAATGAATGGATACATCCACTGTGACTAAGTTTCAGTGAGGGTTACATAAATCGAGTTTTTTTAATAAATTTATTAATCTATATGGACATAAAAATGCCAAGTCTTTTTTTGGAACTTGATTGTAGTTAAAGGAATTAAACATTTAACACTATTAAAAATGAATGGATACATCCACTGTAACTAAGTTTTTATTGAGGGTCACATAAATCGAGTTTTTTAAAAAACTTATTCAACAATTTTGACATAAAAATTTTGAAATATTTTTTGATACTTAAATAGGGTTAAACGAGTTAAATATTTAACACTCTTAAAAATGAATGGATACATTCACTATGACTAAGTTTTTATTGAGGGTTACATAAATCGAGTTTCTTTAAAAAACTTATTCACCTATTTGGACATAAAAATGCCAAATCTTTTTTTGGAACTTGATTATGGTTAAAGGAATTAAACATTTAACACTATTAAAAATTAATGGATACATCCACTGTGACTAAGTTTTTATTGAGGGTTACATAAATCGAGTTTTTTTAAAAAACTTATTCATCTATTTGGACATAAAAATGCCGCATATTTTTGGAACTATATTATGGTTAAAGGAATTAAACATTGACCTCTCTTAAAATTGAATGGATACATCCACTGTGACTCAGTTTTTATTGAGGGTTACATAATCGAGTTTTTTCTTAAAAACTTATTCATCTATTTGGAGTTAAAAAGGGCAAATCTTTTTTTGGAACTCTATTAGGGTTAAAGGAATTAAACATTTAACTCTCTTAAAATTGTATGGATACATCCACTGTGACTCTGTTTTTATTGAGGGTTACATAGCGGAGTTTTTTTTAAAAACTTATTCATCTATTTGGAGAAAAAAGGAAAAATCATTTTTTGGAACTTCATTATGGTTAAAGGAGTTAAACATTTAACTCTCTTAAAATTGATTGGATACATCCAATGGGATTCAGTTTTTATTAAGGGTTACATAATCGAGTTTTTTTAAAAAAACTTATCACGTGTCTGGACATAAAAATGCCAAATCTTTTTTTGGAACTTGATTAAGGTTAACGGAATTAAACATTTAACTCTCTTAAAATTGAATAGATACATCCAATGTGACTCAGTTTTCATTGAGGGTTACATAATCGAGTTTTTTTTAAAAATCTTATTCACGTGTCTAGACATAAAAATGCCACCTCTTTTTTTGGAGCTTGATAGGGTTAAAGGAATTCAACATTTAACTCTCTTAAAATTGTATGGATACATCCACTATGACTCAGTTTTTTTTGAGGGCTACATAAATCAAGTTTTTTTAAAAAATTACTTCATCTATTTGGACATAAAAATGCCAAATTGATTTTGGAACTTGATTAAGGTTAAAGGAATCAAACCTTTAACTCTCTTAAAATTGTGTGGATACATCCACTGTGACTTAGTTTTTATTGACGGTTACATAATCGAGTTTTTTTAAAAAAAACTTATTCACGTGTCTAGACAAAAAAATGCCACCACTTTTTTGGAACTTGATTAGGGTTAAAGGAATTCAACATTTAACTCTCTTAAAATTGTATGGATACATCCCCTGTGACTCAGTTTTTATTGAGGACTACATAAATCGAGTTTTTTTTAAAAAAAATTCATCTATTTGGACATAAAAATGCCACCTCTTTTTTGGGAACCTGATTAGGGTTAAAGGAATTAAACATTTGACTCTCTTAAAATTGAATGGATACATCCAATGTGACTCAGTTTTTATTGAGGGTTACGTAATCGAGTTTTTTTAAAAAAACTTATTCACGTGTCTGGACATAAAAATGCCACCTCTTTTTTTGGAACTTGATTGGGGTTAAAGCAATTCAACATTTAACTCTCTTAAAATTGTATGGATACATCTACTGTAACTCTCTTAAAAAACTTATTCAACAATTTTGACATAAAAATTTTGAAATATTTTTTTGATACTTAAATAGGGTTAAACGAGTTAAATATTTAACACTCTTAAAAATGAATGGATACATTCACTATGACTAAGTTTTTATTGAGGGTTACATAAATCGAGTTTCTTTAAAAAACTTATTCACCTATTTGGACATAAAAATGCCAAATCTTTTTTTGGAACTTGATTATGGTTAAAGGAATTAAACATTTAACACTATTAAAAATTAATGGATACATCCACTTTGACTAAGTTTTTATTGAGGGTTACATAAATCGAGTTTTTTAAAAAAACTTATTCATGTCTCTGGTCATAAAAATGCCAAATCATTTTTTTGAACTTGAATAGGGCTGAATTAATTAAACATTTAACTCTCTTAAAATTGTGTGGATACATCCACTGTGACGTTTTATTGAGCGCTACATAAATCGAGTCTTTTAAAAAAATTAATTCATCTATTTGGACAAAAAATGCCAAATCGTTTGTTGGAACTTAGTTAGGGATAAAGGAATTAGACATTTAACTCTCTTAAAATTGTATGGATGCATCAACTGTGACTCAGTTTTTATTGAGGGTTACATAATCGAGTTTTTTTAAAAAACTTATTCATGTTTCTCGACATAAAAATGCCAAATCTTTTTTTGGAACTTGAGTAGGGTTAAAGGAATTAAACATTTAACTCTGTTAAAATTGAATGCATATAACCACTGTGACTCAGTTTTTATTAAGGATTAAAAAAATTGAGTTTTTTTAAAAACGTATTCATCTATTTGGACATAAAAATGCCACATTTTTTGGAACTAGATTAGGGTTAAAGGAATTAAACATTTAACTCTCTTGAAATTTTATGGATACATCCACTGTGACTCAATTTTTATTGAGGGCTACATAATCGAGTTTTTTGCAAAAAACTTATTCAAGTGTCTGGATATAAAAATGCCACCTCTATTTTTGGAACTTGATTAGGGTTAAAGCAATTCAACATTTAACTCTTTTAAAATTGTATGGATACATCCATTGTGACTCAGTTTTTATTGAGGGTTACATAAATCGAGTTCTTTAAAAAAACTTATTCATGTCTCTGGTCATAAAAATGCCAAATCATTTTTTGGAACTTGAATAGGGTTAAATTAATTAAACATTTAACTCTCTTAAAATTGTATGGATACATCCACTGTGACGTAGTTTTTATTGAGGGCTACATAAATTGAGTTTTTTTTAAAATTAATTCATCTATTTGGACATAAAAATGCCAAATCGTTTTTTGGAACTTGATTAGGGTTAAAGGAATTAAACATTTAACTCTCTTAAATTTGATTGGATACATCCAATGTGACTCAGTTTTTATTGAGGGTTTCATAAATCGAGATTTTTTAAAAACTTATTTCATCTATTTGGACATAAAAATGCAAAATCTATTTTTGGAACTTGATTAGGGTTAAAGGAATTCAACATTTAACTCCCTTAAAACTGTATGGATACATCCACTGTGACTCAGTTTTTATTTAGAGTTACATAATCGAGTTTTTTGAAAAAAACTTATTCACGTGTCTGGACATAAAAAGGCCACCTCTTTTTTTGGAACTTGATTAGGGTTAAAGGAATTCAACATTTAACTCTCTTAAAATTGTATGGGTACATCCACTGTGTCTCAGTTTTTATTGAGGGTTACATAAATCGAGTTTTTTAAAAAAAACTTATTCATGTCTCTAATCATAAAAATGCCAAATCATTTTTTTGGAACTTGAATAGGGTTAAATTAATTAAACATTTAATTCTCTTAAAATTGTATGGATACATCCACTGTGATGAAGTTTTTATTGAGGGCTACATAAATCGAGTTTTTTAAAAAATTAATTCATCTATTTGGACATAAAAATGCTAAATCGTTTTTTGGAACTTAATTAGGGTTAAAGAAATTAAGCATTTAACTCTCTTAAATTTGATTGGATACAGCCAATGTGACTCAGTTTTTATTGAGGGTTTCATAAATCGAGATTTTTTGAAAACTTATTTCATCTATTTGGACATAACAATGCTAAATCTATTTTTGGAACTTGATTAGGGATAAAGGAATTCAACATTTAACTCCCTTAAAATTGTATGGATACATCCACTGTGACTCAGTTTTTATTGAGGGTTACATAAATTGATTTTTTTAAAAAATTAATTCATCTATTTGGACATAAAAATGCCAAATCTTTTTTTGGAACTTGATTAGGATTAAAGGAACTAAACTTTTAACTCTCTTAAAATTGTCTGGATACATCTAGTGTGAATCATTTTTTATTGAGGGTTCCATAAATCCAGTTTTTTTAAAAAACTTATTCATCTATTTGGAAATAAAAATGCTAAATCTTTTTTTGGAACTTGATTAGGGTTAAAGCAATTAAAGATTTAACTCTTTGAAAATTGAATGGATACATCCACAGTGACTCAGTTTTTGTTGAGGGTTCCATAAATTGAGTCTTTTTTTAAAAAAAAACTTATTCATGTATCTAGGCAAAAAAATGCCAAACCTTTTTTGGAACTTGAATAGGGTTAAAGGAATTAAACATTTAATAATCTTAAAATTGAATGGATACAACCACTGTGACTCAGTTTTTAAAAAACATATCTCTTAAAATTGTTTTTTTAGAAAAACTTACTCATCTATTTGGATATAAAATTGAAAAAACTTTTTTTTTTTTGAACTAGATTAGGGTTATAGGAATTAAACATTTAATTCTCATAGAATTGAATGGAAACATCTAGTGTTTCTCAGTTTTTATTTAGGATAACATAAATTGAGTTTTTTAAAAAACATATTCACCTATTTCGACATAAAAATGGCAAATCATTTTTTTTGGAACTAGATTTGGGTTAAAGGAATTAAACATTTAACACTTTTAATATTTAATATATATACATCAACCGTGACTCTGTTTTTATTGAGTGTTACATAAATCGATTTTTTTGAAAAAGAGTTATTCATCGATTTGGACATAAAAATGCCAAATCGGTTTTTTGGAACTTGATTAGGATTAAAGGAATTAAGCATTTAACAATCTTAAAATTGAATGGATACAACCACTGTGACTCAGTTTTTATGGAGGGTTACATAAATTCATTTTTTTGAAAAAAAGTTATTCATCGATTTGGACATAAAAATGCCAAATCTTTTTTTGGAACTTGATTAGGGGTTAAAGGAATTAAAGATTTAACTCTTTCAAAATTGAATGGATACTTCCACAGTGACTCAGTTTTTGTTGAGGGTTACATAAATCGAGTTTTTTAAAAAATTAATTCATCTATTTGGAAATAAAAATGCCAAATCTTTTTTTGGAACTTGAATATGTTTAAAGGAACTAAACGTTTAACTCTCTTAAAATTGTATGGATACATCCAGTGTGACTCAGTTTTTATTGAGGGTTACATAAATCGAGTTTTTAAAAAAAAATTAATTCATCTATTTGGACATAAAAATGCCAAATCTTTTTTTTTTGGAACTTGATTAGGATTAAAGGAACTAAACATTTAACTCACTTAAAATTGTCTGGATACATCCAGTGTGAATCATTTTTTATTGAGGGTTCCAAAAATCCGGTTTTTTTAAAAAACTTATTCATCTATTTGGAAATAAAAATGTCAAATGTTTTTTTGGAACTTGATTCGGGTAAAAGCAATTAAAGATTTAACTCTCTGAAAATTGAATGGATACATCCACAGTGACTCAGTTTTTGTTGAGGGTTCCATAAATTGAGTCTTTTTTTAAAAAACTTATTCATGTATGTGGGCAAAAAAATGCCAAACCTTTTTTGGAACATGAATAGGGTTAAAGGTATTAAACATTTAACAATCTTAAAATTGAATGGATACAACCACTGTGACTCAGTTTTTATTAAGGATTACATAAATCGAGTTTTTTTAAAAACGTATTCATCTATTTGGACATAAAAATGCCACATTTTATGGAACTTGATTAGGGTTAAAGGAATTAAACATTTAACTCTCTTAATATTAATTGGATACATCCACCGTGATTCATTTTTTATTGAGGGTTACATAAATGGATTGTTTTTGAAAAAAAAGTTATTCATTGATTTGGACATAAAAATGCCAAATCTTTTTTTGGAACTTGATTAGGGTTAAAGGAACTAAACATTTAACTCTCTTGAAATTTTATAGATATATCCACTGTGACTCAGTTTTTATTGAGGGTTATATAAATCCAGTTATTTTAAAAAACTTATTCATCTATATGGACATAAAAATGCCAAATCTTTTTTTGAAACTGGATTAGGGTTAAAGAAATTAAAGATTTAACTGTCTGAAAATTGAATGGATACATCCACAGTGACTCAGTTTTTGTTGAGGGTTCCATAAATTGAGTCTTTTTTTTAAAACTTATTCATGTATCTGGGCAAAAAAATGGCAAACCTTTTTTGGAACTTGAATAGGGTTAAAGGAATTAAACATTTAACAAACTTAAAATTGAATGGATACAATCATTGTGACTCAGTTTTTATTAAGGATTATATAAATCGAGTTTTTTTAAAAAACTTAGTCATCTATTTGGACATAAAAATGCCACATTTTATGGTACTAGATTAGGGTTAAAGGAATTAAACATTTAACACTATTAAAATTGAATGGATACAACCACTGTGACTCAGTTTTTATTCAGGGTTACATAAATGGATTGTTTTTGAAAAAAAAGTTATTCATTGATTTGGACATAAAAATGCCAAATCTTTTTTTGGAACTTGATTAAGGTTAAAGGAACTAAACATTTAACTCTCTTAAAATTTTATAGATACATCCACTGTGACTCAGTTTTTATTGAGGGTTATATAAATCCAGTTATTTTAAAAAACTTATTCATCTATATGAACATAAAAATGCCAAATTTTTTTTTGGAACTGGATTAGGGTTAAAGGAATTAAAGATTTAACTCTCTGAAAATTGAATGGATACATCCACAGTGACTCAGTTTTTGTTGAGGGTTGCATAAATTGAGTCTTTTTATTAAAAACTTATTCATGTATCTTGACAAAAAAATGTCAAACCTTTTTTGGAACTTGAAAAGGGTTAAAGGAATTAAACATTTAACAATATTAAAATTGAATGGATACAACCAATGTGACTCAGTTTTTATTAAGGCTTACATAAATCGAGTTTGTTTAAAAACGTAGTCATCTATTTGGACATAAAAATGCCACATTTTATGGAACTCGATTAGGGTTAAAGGAATTAAACATTTAACTCTCTTAATATTTAATGGAAATATCCACTGTGACTCAGTTTTTATTGAGAGTTACATAAATCGATTTTTTTGAAAAAAAGTTAATCACCGATTTGGACATAAAAATGCCAAATCTTTTTTTGGAAACTGATTAGGGTTAAAAGAATAAAAATTTAAATCTCATAAAATTGTACGGATACATCCACAGTAACTCAGTTTTTATTAAGCGTTACATAAAAAGAGTTTTTTTAAAAAGTAATTCATCTATTTGGACATAAAAATGCCAAATGTTTTTTGGAACTTGATTAGGGTTAAAGGAATTAAACATTTAATTCTCATAAAATTGAATGGAAACATGCACTGTGACTCAGTTTTTATTGAGTGTTACATAAATCCAATTTTTTTAAAAAACTTTTTCATCTATTTCGACATAAAAATGCCAAATCTTTTTTGGAACTTGATTAGGGTTAAAGGAATTCAACATTTATCTCTGCGAAAATTGAATGGATACATCTAAAATGACTCAGTTTTTGTTGAGGGTTGCATAAATGGAGTTTTTTTTACAAAACTTATTCATGTATCTGGACAAAAAAATGCCAAATCTTTTTTTGGAACTTGAATAGGGTTAAAGGAATTAAACATTTAACAATCTTAAAATTGAATGAATACAACCACTATGACTCAGTTTTTATGGAGGGTTACATAAATTGATTTTTTTGAAAAAAAAAGTTATTCATCGATTTGGACATAAAAATGCCAAATCATTTTTTGGAACTTGATTAGGGTTAAAGAAACTAATCATTTAACTCTCTTAAAATTTTATGGATACATCCACTGTGACTCAGTTTTTATCGAGGGTTACATAAATGCAGTTTTTTTAAAAAACTTGTTAATCTATATGGATATAAAAATGCCAAATCTTTTTTTGGAACTTGATTAGGGGTTAAAGGAATTAAAGATTTAACTCTCTGAAAATTGAATGGATACTTCCACAGTGACTCAGTTTTTGTTGAGGGTTGCATAAATTGAGTTTTTTTAAAAAACTTATTCATGTGTCTGGACAAAAAAATGCCAAAACTTTTTTTGGAACTTGAAAAGGGTTAAAGGAATTAAACATTTAACAATCTTAAAATTGAATGGATACAACACTGTGACTCAGTTTTTATTAAGGATTACATAAATCGAGTGTTTTTTAAAAAATTTAGACATCTATTTAGACATAAAAATGCCACATTTTATGGAACTAGATTAGGGTTAAAGGAATTAAACAAATAACTCTATTAATATTTAATGGATACATTCACTGTGACTCAGTTTTTATTGAGTGTTACGTAAATCGATTTATTTGAAAAAAATTTATTCATCAATTTGGAAATAAAAATGCCAAATCTTTTTTTGGATCTTGATTAGGGTTAAAGGAATTAAAGACTTAACTCACTGAAAATGGAATGGATACATCCACAGTGACTCAGTTTTTGTTGAGGGTTGCATAAATTGAGTATTTTTTAAAAAGCATATTCATGTATCCGGAAAAAAAATGCCAAATCCTTTTTTGGAACTTGATTAGGGTTAAAGGAATTCAATATTTAACTCTCTTAAAATTGTATGGATATATCCACTGTGACTCAGTTTTTGTTGAGGGTTGCATAAATCGAGTTTTTTTAAAAAAACATATTCATGTATCTGGAAAAAAATCCTAAATCCTTTTTTGGAACTTGATTAGGGTTAAAGGAATTCAACATTTAACTCTCTTAAAATTGTATGGATACATCAACAGTGACTCAGTTTTTGTTGAGGGTTCCATAAATTGAGTCTTTTTTTAAAAAACTTATTCATGTATCTGGGCAAAAAAATGCCAAACCTTTTTTGGAACATGAATAGGGTTAAAGGAATTAAACATTTAACAATTTTAAAATTGAACGGATACAACCACTGTGACTCACTTTTTTTTTTGTGGGTTACATAAATGGAATATTTTTAAAAAAGCTTACTCATCTATTTGGATATAAAATTGCCAAAAAATTTTTTAGAACAAGATTAGGGCTATAGGAATTAAACATTTAACTCTCATGGAATTGAATGGAAACATCCACTGTGTCTCAGTTTTTATTGAGGAAAACATAAATCAACTTTTTTTAAAAAAATATATTCACCTATTTTGACATAAAAATGGCAAATCTTTTTTTTTTGGAACTAGATTTGGGTTAAAGAAATTAAACATTTAACTCTCTTAATATTTAATGGATACATCCACCGTGACTCAGTTTTTATTGAGGGTTGGATAAATTGATTTTTTTGAAAAACAGTTATTCATCGATTTGGACATAAAAATGCCAAATATTTTTTTGGTATTTGATTAAGATTAAAGGAACAAAACATTTAACTCTCTGAAAATTGAATGGATACATCCACAGTGACTCACTTTTCATTGAGGGTTGCACAAATCGAGTTTTTTTAAAAAACTTATTCATCTATCTGGACATAAAAATGCCAAATCATTTTTTGAAACTTGAATAGGGTTAAAGGAATTAAACATTTAATACTCTTAAAATTGAATGGATACAACCACTGTGACTCCGTTTTTATTAAGGATTACATAAATAGAGATTTTTTAAAAACGTATTAATCTATTTAAACATAAAAATGTCACATTTTTTAGACTAGATTGGGGTAAAAGAAATTAAACATTTAACTCTCTTAATATTTAATGGATACATCCACTGTGGCTCAGTTTTTATTGACGGTTACCTAAATTTATTTTTTTGAAAAAAAGTTATTCATCTATTTGTATATAGTAATGCCAAAACTTTTTTAGGAACTTGATTAGGGTTAAAGGAATTAAAAATTTAACTCTTTTAAAATTGTATGGATACATCCACTGTGACTCAGTTTTTATAGAGGGTTACATAAATCGAGGTTTTTTAAAAAATTAATTCATCTATTTGGGCATAAAAATAATCTTTTTTTGGAACTTGATTAGGGTTAAAGGAATTAAACATTTAACTCTCTTAAAATTGAATGGATATATCCACTGTGACTATGTTTTTATTATGGGTTACATAAATCTATTTTTTTCAAGAAACTTCTTCATCTATGTGGACATAAAAATGCCAAATCTTTTTTTGGAACTTGAATAGGGTTAAAGGAATTAAACAATTAGCTCTCTTAAAATTGAATGGATACAAACACTGTTACTCAGGTTTTATTAAGGATTACATAAATCGAGTTTTTTTTTAAAAATGTATTCAACTATTTGGACCTAAAAATGCAACATTTTTTGGAACTAGATTAGGGTTAAAGAAATTAAACATTTAACTTTTTTAATATTTAATGGATACATCCAGTGTGACTCAATTTTTTTAGGGTTACCTACATCGATTTTTTTGAAAAAAAGTCATTCATCTATTTGGACATAAAAATGCCAAATCATTTTTTGCAACTTGATTAAGGTTAAAGGAATTAAACATTTAAGTCTCTTAAAATTGAATGGATACATCCTCTGTGACTCAGTTTTTATTGAGGGTTACATAAATCCATTTTTTTAAAAAACTTCTTCATCTATGTGGACATAAAAATGCCAAATCTTTTTTTTGGAACTTGAATAGGGTTAAAGGAATTAAACAATTAGCTCTCTTAAAATTAAATGGATACAACCACTGTGACTCAGTTTTTATTAAGGATTACATAAATCGAGTTTTTTTTAAAAAAACGTATTCATCTATTTGGACATAAAAATGCCACATTTTTTGCAACTACATTAGGGTTAAAAAAATTAAACATTTAACTCTCTTAATATTTAATGGATACATCCACTGTGACTCAGTCTTTTTTAGGGTTAACGAAATGAAACTTTTTAAAAAACTTATTCATCTATTTGGACATAAAAATGCCAAATCCTTTTTTGGAACTTGATTAGGATTAAAGGAATTAAACATTTAACTCTCTTAAAATTGAATGGATACATCCACTGTGACTTAGTTTTCATTGAGGGTTATATAAATCGAGTTTTTTTAAAAAAATTATTCATCTATTTGGACATAAAAATGCCAAATCCTTTTTATGGAACTAGATTAGGGTTAAAGGAATTAAACATTTAACTCTCTTAAAATTGAATGGACACATCCATTGTGACTTAGTTTTTATTGAGGGTTACATAAATCGAGTTTTTTAAAAAAACTTATTCATCTATTTGGACATAAAAATGCCAAATCCTTTTTATGGAACTAGATTTGGGTTAAAGGAATTAAACATTTAACTCTCTTAATATTTAGTGCATACATCCACTGTGACCCAGTTTTTATTGAGGGTTACGTAAATCAATTTTTTTGAAAAAAGTTATTCATCTATTTGGACATAAAAATGACAATCTTTTTTTAGAACTTGATTAGAGTTAAAGGAATTAAACATTTAACTCTCTTAAAATTGTATTGATACATCCTCTGCGACTCAGTTTTTATTGAGGGTTACAAAAATCGACTTTTTTAAAAAATTAATTCATCTATTTGGACTTAAAAATGCCAAATCTTTTTTTTGGAAATTGATTAGGGTTAAAGGAATTGAACATTTTACTCTCTTAAAATTGATTGGATACTTCCACTGTGACTATAGCTTTTATTGAAGGTTACATAAATCAAGTTTTTTTTAAAAAACTCATTCATCTATTTCGACATTAAAATGCCAAATCTTTTTTTGGAACTTGATTAGGGTTAAAGGAATTAAATATTTAACTCTCTGAAAATTGAATGGGTACATCCAATGTGACTCAGTTTTTATCGAGGGTTACATAAATCGAGTTTTTTTAAAGAAGTTATTCATGTATCTGGACATAAAAATGCCAAACATTTTTTTGGAACTTCAATAGGGTTAAAGGAATTAAACATTTAACTCTCTTAAAATTGAATGGATACAACCACTGTGACTCAGTTTTTATTAAGTATTACATAAATCGAATTTTTTTAAAAACGTATTCATCTATTTGGATATAAAAATGCCACATTTTTTGGAACTAGATTAGGGTTAAAGGAATTAAACATTTAACTCTCTTAATATTTAATGGATACATCTACTCTGACTCAGTTTTTATTGAAGGTTACGTAAATCGATTTTTTTTTAAAAAGTTATTTATCTATTTGGACATAAAAATGCCAAATCTTTTTTTGGAACTTTATTAGGGTTAAAGGAATTAAACATTTAACTGTCTTAAAAATGTATGGATACATTCACTGTGACTCAGTTTTTATTGAGGGTTACATAAATCGAGTTTTTTTAAAAAAATAATTGATCTATTTGGACATAAAAATGCCAAATCCTTTTTTGGAACTTGATGCCAAGATGATGCTAAGATGATGCAAACCCAATAGGGAAAGATCCCAAGAACCCACAGCCAATCCGAATATACGCACCCAAAGAACGCTAAACAAAGGTTGATGATCCACTTGAACCCTTGAGCACGGAAGAACAAGGGCATGAAGTGTTGGAAGAAGCCACAAGGTTGATCAAGCCTTGATAAGTCGTTTGTTCAATAAAGAACCCTAGGGAGGATCCTCCCTCAAGAAGCAAGTTGCACAATGCAAAGTTTATAGTAATATCCAATCTCAATTTTTCAACAAGATTAGTGTTTAAGGAAATAAACATTTAACTCTATTAGAATTGAATGGAAACATCCAGTGTGATTCAGTTTATAATTAGGATTCCTTAAATCATGTTTTTTTTCCAAAATTCAAATATTTTCACATAAAAAGGGCCAATATTTTTTCAACAAGATTCGTGTTTATGGAATTAACCATTTAACTCTACTAAAACTGAGTGGAAATATCCATTGTGACTCAGCTTTTAATTAGGATTCCTTAAATCGTGTTGTATTTTTTCTTAATTCAAATATTTTCAAATAAAAAGGGCCGCATATTTTTTTCAAAAAAATTAATGTTTAAGGAAGTAAGCATTTAACCTCTAAGATTTGAATGGAAACATCCACTTTGTCTCATTTTTTAATTAGGATTCTATAAATCGTGTTATTTTTTTAAATATTCAAATAATTTAACATAAAGAAGGGCCCATATTTTTTAAAACAGATTATTGTTTAAGGAATTCAGCATGTAACTCTCATAGAATTGAATGAAAACATCCACTGTGACTCATTTTTTAATTAGGATTTCTTAAATCATGTTTTTTTTCAAAATTCAAATATCTTCACATAAAAAGGGCCCATATTTTTTCAACATATTAGTCTTAAAGGAATTAAGCATTTAACTCGCAAAGAATTGAATGGAAACATCCACTGTGACTCATTTTTAATTAGGATTCCTTAAATCGTATTGTATTTTTTCTTAATTCATATATTTTCAAATAAAAAGGGCGCATAATTTTTTCAACAAGATTATTGTTTAAGGAAATAAACATTTAACTCTATTAGAATGGAAGCATCCACTGTGACTCAGTTTATAATTAGGAATCCTTAAATCGTGTTTTTTTCAAAATTCAAATATTTTCACATAAAAAAGGGCCCATATTTTTTCAACAAGATTCGTGTTTATGGAATTAACCATTTAACTCTATTAGAATTGAATGAAAACATCCACTGTGACACAGTTTTTAATTAGGATTCCTTAAATCATGTTGTTTTTTTTCTCAATATTCAAATATTTTCAAATAAAAAAGGGCCCACATTTTTTTCAATAGAGTAGTGTTTAAGGAATTAAGCATTTAACTCTCATAGAATTGAATGGAAACATCCACTGTGACTTAGTTTTTAATTAGAATTCCTTAAATCGTGTTTTTTTTAAAATTCAAATATTTTGACATAAAAAAGGACCATATTTTTTCAACAAGATTCGTGTATATGGAATTAATCAATTAACTCTATTAGAATTGAATCGATACATCCACTGTAACTCAATTTTTAATTACGATTCCTTAAATCGGGGTTTTATTCAAAATTCAAATATTTTCACATAAAAAAGCCCATATTTTTTCAACAAGATTCGTGTGTATGGAATTAATCATTTAACTATATTAGAATTGAATAGAAGCATCTACTGTGACACAGTTTTTATTTAGGATTCCTTAAATCGTGTTCTTTTTTTCTGAATATTCAAATATTTTCAAATAAAAAGGGTCCATATTATTTTCAACAGAGTAGTGTTTAAGAAATTAAGCATTTAACACTCATAGAATTGAATGGAAACATCCACTGTGACTTAGTTTTTAATTAGGATTCCTTAAATCGTGTTGTTTTTTTAAAATTCAAATATTTTGACATAAAAAAGGACCATATTTTTTCAACAAGATTTGTGTATATGGTATTAATCATTTAACTCTATTAGAATTGAATGGAAACATCTACTGTGACTCAGCTTTTAATCAGGATTCCTTAAATCGTGTTTTTTTAAAAAAAATCAATCTTTTTTTCATAAAAAATAGACCATATTTTTTTCAACGATATTAGTGTTTAAAGAAATAAACATTTAACTCTTATAGAATTGAAGAGAAACATCCACTGTGACTCAATTTTTAATTATGATTCCTTAAATCGTGTTGTTTTTTTAATATTCAAATATTTTCACTTAAAAAAGGGATAATATTTTTTTAATAGATTAGTGTTTAAGGAATTAAGCATGTAACTCTAATAGATGTGAATGGAAACATCCACATTAACTCAGTTTGAAATTAGGATTCCTTAAATCATGTTATTTTTTCAAAATTCAAATATTTTCACATAAAAAATGACCCATATTTTTTTCAACAAGATTAGTGTTTAAGGAAATAAACATTTAACTCTATTAAAATTGAATGGAAACATCCACTATGACTTAGTTTATAATTAGGATTCCTTAAATCGTGTTGTTTTTTCAATATTCAAATATTTTCACATAAAATAGGACCCGTATTTTTTCCAACAGTTTAGTGTTTAAGGAATTAAGCATGTAACTCTCATAGAATTGAATGGAAACATCCACTGCGACTCAGTTTTTAATTAGCATTCCTTAAATCATGTTTTTTCTCAATATTAAAAAATTTTCACATAAAAAAGGGCCTATATTTTGTCAACAAGATCAATGTTTAAGGAATTAAGCATTTAACTCTTATAGAATTGAATGGAAACATCAAATGTGAATATCTTTTTAATTAGGATTCCTTAAATCGTGTTGTTTTTTAAAATTCAACAATTTTCACATAAAAAGGTACCATTTTTTAACAAGATTAGTGTTTAAGGAATTAAGCATTTAACCCTCTTAGATTAGAATGGAAACATCCACAGTGACTCAATTTTTAGTAAGGATTCCTTAAATCTTGCTGTTTTTTTCAATATTCAAATATTTTCACATAAAAAAGGGCCTATATTTTTTCAACAAGATCAATGTTTAAGGAATTAAGCATTTAACTCTCTTAGATTTGAATGGAAACATCCACATTGACTTGGTTTTTAATTATTATTCCTTAAATCGTGTTTTTTTTTTCAAAGTTCAAATAGTTTAACATAAAGAAGGACCATATTTATTTCAACAAGATTAGTGTTTATGGAATTAAACATTTAACTCTCTTAGACTTGAATGGAAACATACACATTGACTCAGTTTTGAAATAGGATTCCTTATATCGGGTTGTTTTGTCAAAATTCTAATATTTTGACATAAAAAGGTGCAATATTTTTTCTAAGAGATTAGTGTTTAAGGAATTAAACATTTAACTCTATTAGAATTGAATGGAAACATCCACTATGACTCAATTTTTAATTATGATTCCTTAAATCGTATTTTTTTTAAAATTCAAATTGTTTCACAAAAAAAAAAAGGAACCATATTTATTTCAACAAGATTAGTGTTTATGGAATTAAACATTTGACGCTCTTAGATTTGAATGGAAACATCCATATTAACTCAGTTTTGAAGTAGGATTCCTTATATCGTGTTGTTTTTTCAAAACTCAAATATTTTCACATAAAAAAGGGACCATATTTTTTCAACAAGATTAGTGTTTAAGGACTTAAAGATTTAACTGTATCAGAATTGAATGGAAACATCCACTGTGACTTAGTTTTTAATTAGGATTCCTTAAATTGTGTTTTTTTTTTCAAAATTCAAATATTTTCACATAAAAAAGGCCCATATTTTTTCAACAAGATTAGTGTTTGAGGAATTAAGCATTTAACCCTCATAGATTTGAATGGAAACATCCATTGCGACTAAATTTTTAATTAGAAATCCTTAAGTCATGTTTTTTTTCCAAAATTCATATATTTTCATATAAAAAGGGACCAAATTTTTTCACCACGATTAGTGTTTAAGGAATTAAGCATTTAACACTCTTAGATTTCAATGGAAACATCCAGTGTGATTCAGGTTTTAATTAGGATGCCTTAAATGGTTTTTTTTTTCAAAATACAAATATTTTTACATTAAAAAGGCCCCTATTTTTTCAACAAGATTAGTATTTAACGAATTAACCATTTAACTCTCATATAACTGAAAGGAAACACCCATTGTGGCTCAGTTTTGCATTAGGATTCCTTAAATCGTTTTTTTTTCAAAATTCAAATATTTTCACATGAAAAAGGGCCTGTATTTTTTTCAACAAGTTTAGTGTTTAAGGACTTAAAGATTTAACTCTATTAGAATTGAATGGAAACATCCACTGTGACTCAATTTTTAATTAGGATTCCATAAATCGTGTTGTTTTTTAAAATTCAAATATTTTTACATAAAAAGGTCCATATTTTTTCAACAAGATTCGTGCTTATGGAATTAGACATTTAACTCTATTAAATTTGAATGGAAACATCCACTGTTACTCAGTTTATAATTACGATTCCTTAAATCGTGTTTTTTTTTTCAAAATTCAAATATTTTCACATAAAAGAGGGCCCATATTTTTTCAACAGATTAGTCCTTAAGGAATTAAGCATTTAACTCTCATTGAATTGAATGGAAACATCCACTGTGGCTCAGTTTTGAATTATGATTCTTTAAATCGTGTTTTTTTTCAAAATTCAAATATTTTCACATGAAAAAGGGCCCTATTTTTTTCAACAAGATTAGTGTTTAAGGACTTAAAGATTTAACTGTATCAGAATTGAATGGAAACATCCATTGTGACTTAGTTTTTAATTAGGATTCCTTAAATGGTGTTTTTTTTCAAAATTCAAATATTTTCACATCGAAAAGGGCCCATATTTTTTCAACATATTAGTGTTTGAGGAATTAAGCATTTAACCCTCATAGATTTGAATGGAAACATCCACTGCGACTAAGTTTTTAATTAGGAATCCTTAAGTCATATTTTTTTCCAAAATTCATATATTTTCACATAAAAAGGGACCAAATTTTTTCACCACGATTAGCGTTTAAGGCATTAAGCATTTAACACTCTTAGATTTCAATGGAAACATCCAGTGTGATTCAGTTTTTAATTAAGATGCCTTAAATCGTGTTTTTTCAAAATACAAATATTTTTACATTAAAAAGGCCCATATTTTTTCAACAAGATTAGTGTTTAACGAATTAACCATTTAACTCTCATAGAATTGAAAGGAAACATCCATTGTGGCTCAGTTTTGCATTAGGATTCCTTAAATCGTATTTTTTTTTCAAAATTCAAATATTTTGACATGAAAAAGGGCCCTATTTTTTTCAACAAGTTTAGTGTTTAAGGACTTAAAGATTTGACTCTATCAGAATTGAATGGAAACATCCACTGTGACTCAAGTTTTATTTAGGATTCCATAAATCGTGTTGTTTTTTTTTCAAAATTCAAATATTTTTACATAAAAAGGCCCATATTTTTTCAACAAGATTTGTGCTTATGGAATTAAATATTTAACTCTATTAAATTTGAATGGAAACATCCATTGTTACTCAGTTTATAATTACGATTCCTTAAATCGTGTTTTTTTTCAAAATTCAAATATTTTC
>JANTPZ010137745.1:0-15886 GCA_025593235.1 Vachellia pachyceras
CACCCTTTTACACCCTATCTTAGATATAGGGCGCCTAAAGCGACCACCTTCATTTTTTACTCCCTTTTTTAAAAAAGGATGCGAATTTCAGTAGTAAAAACTATACTCTGTAGTAGTGTGGGAATTAGACAGCTGTATTTCAACATAAACTGCAATGAAGGATTCGATTAAGATATTGAGGGAAAAGATTCAACTCCCATGGTGAATATTTCCTCTACAGAATTGAATGTCGTCTCTCACGATTCAATCTAGATATTGAATGGAAAGATTCGACTCCCATAGTGAATCTTCCCCTACTGGAATCTTTCACTCAATAATCATAGGAATCATGTGGCGACTGCTATTCTAGTGATGCAAGATGAAGCGGCCCTCTTTCTTCCATGATGTGGGAGGGAAATTACCGTAATCGTAGCCTTTTGTTCTTGAATCTTCTCTAAAGAAATTGATATTTTTACCTCAAAAAACCCCTCAGACTACAATGAAATACATAACCAACCAATGACTATAGGAACTTCAAGTTTCCTATTATGCGTGAGTTGAATTTTTGCTTTGTTCCTACCTAGTTTCTATGCGACTAGGTCTATTATTCTATTCCTTTTAAAGTTTCACTCATCCGGTCCATCCAGTAAAACTTACAAGACTATTTTTTTGGAAGTTTGTTTCTTTCTGTTGGAATTAGAACATGCATGCAGCGGAATTTAAAATTTTCTAATCCCAAATACGGATCTGTCGAAGGCATACCTTTTACGTTTGGAGATTGTCCCTTACTTTGCGTTGGGTCTCTTCGAACTCCACAACCTTCTGTGCTCTTGCTTCCGATCACGAGGAGCCGACGTTCTTTCAATCGCCTCCCTTTACTGGTATCCACGCGAACAGTCTCCAACAATAGTAGCGTGCTAGCGCCTCTTTGTTTCACTCTCTCTCTCTAGGGTTTCATGGCTCAAGAGTGAATTCAAATTCAGAATGGGATGCCTCTTCTGTTCAGAAGCACTTATATTTATAAAGCTCATAAAGTGCATCATAATCAAGGATTAATCTTTTATTGATCTTGAAAAATTTGAATTTTAATTTCAAAAAGAAATTCTAAATCTAATCTTGAAATTCGGATTTCAAAAGATATTCTAAATCTAATCTTGAAATTCAGATTTCAAAAGAATATTCTAGATCTAATCTTGAAATTCAGATTTCAAAATATATTCTAGATCTAATCTTGAAATTCGAATTTCAAAAGGATATTCTAGATCTAATCTTGAAATTTGGATTTCAAAAGAATATTCAAGATATAATCTTGAAGTTCAAATTGTGAAATTCAAATTTTTGCAATCTTATTTTGGATTAAATTGATCTGATTAAATCATATCTATTTAATTAATACAAATAATGAGCCAACATATTTAATTTATCTTTATAAATTAAATTGATGCTAGTTATTTCATTTATCAAATAAATTAAACTAACACACAAATATTATTTACATAATATTGTGCAATTTCGAATTTCAACATATATACACATATATTTAAAATTCGAATAAACCCTAGAAATAAAGTTTATGTTGGGCTGTTCTTACGTGCGACCCTGTAGGCCCATATAAAGTTGACAGTGGGCTAATCTCACCATAAGCCCACAAGTCGCAAGCAGTCTCTAGCAAGACATTACGACTACCCAAATCATAAGGGGATCGTTAACACGACGTAACCTTTTATGCAACACATCACGTCCCTTTTTGTCACATGATATCTCGGTCAAGGATGAGGCATGGATGACGTCATCCTCCTATTCCCATCCATTACTTTCTCGATCCCTGGGTAGTCTGATCAAAAAAACGAAAACCCCTTTTCGTTACAGCATGGCCATACATTTCTCAGACTCACTCATCGAGGGGCCCAGTAATATCTCTCAACTAATGTGAGGGACAAATCCCATCTTGATCACTCACATTCCTCCACATGAAACCCCTAAGCCCGATCATAGCCTTTATCATCACCCGGTCAAAGGTGACTTTTGACTAGGTCAAAGCTTTGCGACTCTCATGTAGGAATCCATGATGATCTCAGGTCGAAAGGCATTGTGACGTGATTACATATGAGATAAGATAATGACTTAATCAATGTAGCTTTCTCATAGCGGATCGGTCCAGCACCTTGTACTCTTACAAGTGCCTATGACTTTGACTTGTATCTCCATACCTTATCAAAGTCATACTGGTCTTGCTTTATCTTTGTTCCCACATAGATAACTGACCAGGGATATTTAGGACAATATCATAATTTATCCATGGATGCAATTATCATAATAAACACGCAAAGTTTATGATAATTAAATGGAGAAAATTCATTAAAATAAATAATGTCGAAGTACAATGATTGGCCCTAGGGCACAATTTCCAACATCCTCCCACTTGAACTAGGTACAATCATTAATTAATCTAATTGCCATTGTCCTAACATGACCCTCATGTTTTGCTTGTGCAAGTGGCTTGGTAAGAGGATCAGCGACGTTATCTTCTCCAGGAACTTTGCATATTTTGATGTTACCTCTATCATTAATTTCTCTGATAAGGTGAAAACGCCTGAGTATATGTTTGGTCCTTTAATGTGACCTGGGCTCCTTGGTCTGAGAAAAAGCACCGCTGTTGTCACAGAACAAATCTATTGGATATGAGATGGCAGGAACCACCCCCAGTTCAGTAATGAACTTTCTGATCCAAACGCCTTTTTTTGCTGCATCTGATGCTGCTATATACTTGGATTCCATTGCAGAATCAGCTACTGTACTTTGCTTAGAGCTCTTCCAGCTTACTGCGCCACCATTCAACAGGAATACAAATCCCGACTGCGATATAGAATCTTCTTGGTCAATTTGGAAACTTGCATTTGTGTAACCAGTTATACAGAGCTCATCATCCAAACCACTGTATACCAAAAATAAGTCCTTAGTCCTTCTCAAGTACTTAAGGATATTCTTGACGGCAGTTCAGTGACTCTCACCTAGATCTTACTGGTACCTACTGGTCATACTCAAGGCGAATGAGACATCCGATCGAGTACATAACATGGCATACATAATGGATCCAATAGCCGAGGCATATGGAATCTTACTCATGCGATCTCTCTAATCCGTTGTTTTAGGACACAAATCGTTTGAGAGAAGGATGCCATGAGACATGGGTATGTACCCTTTCTTTGAATCCTGCATACTGAACCTATGCAGTATTTTGTTTATATATGTACTCTGACTTAAGCCTATAAGCCTCTTGGATCTATCTCTATAGATCCTAATCCCTAAGATGTAAGTGGCTTCGCCCAAGTCTTTCATTGAAAAGGATTTTCCTAACCAGGACTTGACACTCTGCAAGGTAGGAATGTCATTTCCAATGAGTAGGATGTCATCAATATAAAGTACCAGGAATATAACTGTTCTCCCACTGACTTCTTATAAACACAAGGTTCATCCATGTTTTGAATGAAGCCAAACTCTTTGACAACTTCATCAAAACAATGATTCCAACTCCGTGATGCCTGCTTCAATCCATAAATGGACCGTTGAAGCTTGCATACCTTACCAGAGTCCTTTGAATGCATAAAACCTTCAGGCTGTGTCATGTACACATCCTCAAGTAGCTTTCCATTAAGGGAAGCTGCCTTGACGTCCATCTACCATATTTCATAGTCATAATATGCTGCAATGGCAAGAAGGATTCTGATTGACTTAGCCATTGCTATTGGGGAAAATGTTTCATTATAGTCAATACCATGAGTTTTTGTGAATCCTTTTGCAACCAGTCTTGCCTTGAAGATACTGACATTGCCATCCATGTCAGTTTTCTCTTTAAAAACCCATTTGCATCCAATGGTTTTTAAACCTTCAGGTGGGTCAATCAAGGTCCATACCTGATTATCAATCATGGATTGCATTTCAGACTTTATGGCATCTAGTCACTTATCAGAGTTTGGTCCTACTATGACCTCTTGATAAGTGGTTGGCCCATTGTGTTCAATGAGCAACACATCATGACTCTCAGTAACCAGAAATCCATATATCTGAGGTGGTTGTCGTAATATATCAAACCTCCGTAGGCTTTGTGTTGCTTGAAGAGGCTCAACAACATCTTGTGAGTCTTCTTTATCTTCCATCTGTGGTTCTGTGGGGTCTTGAGATTCTCGAACTTCTTCAAGATGCAACTTGCTCTCACTGGTTCTTTTAGAGATGAACTCTCTTTCTAAAAAGACACCATTTCGAACAACAAACACTTTGTGTTCGGGTGGGATTATAGACATAGTATCCCTTTGTTTCCTTAGGATACCCCACAAAAAGGTATTTGGAGGATCTGTTTGATAATTTATCGGAGGCCTGCTGTTTAACATAGACCTCACATCCCCAAATCTTGAGAAAAGACAAGCTCGGTTTCTTTCCAGTCCATATCTCATATGGTGTCTTTCCAACTGCCTTAGATGGAACATGATTCAGTGTGAACGTAGCTGTTTCCACTGCATGGCCCTGAAAGGAAGCTGGAAGATCTGTTTAACTCATCATAAATCGAACCATAACTAATAGAGTTCGATTCCTCCTTTCAGAAACTCCATTCCATTGTAGGGTTCCTGGAGGAGTGAGTTGTGAGATTATACCACAACTTCTAAGATCGTTAACAAACTCTTGGCTCAAATATTCGCCTCCTCGATCAGATTGGAGGATCTTAATTGCCAAGTTGGTTTTGCACTTCATTTTAGAATATTTTGAACATTTCAAAATATTCAAATTTATGTTTCATTAGATAAACATAGCTATATCTACTGAAATCATCTATAAAAGTAATGAAGTACATGTAACCTCCTCTGGCAGGTGTGTTTAGTGGTCGACATACATCTGTATGTATGAGGCCTAATAAATCAGTGGCCATTTCACTGTGCCCAGTAAAAGGTGCCTTAGTCATCTTTCCCAATAAACAAGATTCACATGTGTCAATTGATTGAAAGTCAAATGAGTTAAGAAATCCATCTTGATGGTGTTAAGAAACGTGTTTCTCATTTATGTAGCCTAGACGACAATGACATAAGTAGGTAGGATTTAAATTGTTTGATTTAATCCTCTTCATAGTTATGTTATAGATATTTCCACTTGTGGGATGTTCTAAATTTAAAAGGTAATGATCAAGATGCAGATCACCATCCGCATAAAAAATGTTATCACAATGAATAGATCACCAGCAATGGAAGTATAACCTTCCTTATCCAAATAAGAAAGAGAAACAATGTTACTACTCAAAGAAGGAACATAAAAGCAATTGTTCAAAATCAACAAAAACCCACTGGCCAGAACTAATTCATAACTGCCTACAGCTAGAGCAGCAACTCTTGCTTTATTCCCAACGCGTAGGTCCATTTCGCCCTTCTTCAATTTTCTACTCTCGTTGAGACCCTGCACATTTGTACAGATGTGAGAACCATATGCGGTATCTAATACCCATGCAGAGGAAGTAGAAAAATGAACATCTATAACATATATACCTGAAGAGATAGCCCCGCTATCCTTCCTTTTATTTTTCAGATCTTCCACGAAGAGCTTGCAATTTCTTTTCCAATGATCAGGTTCATTGCAGAAATAGAAAACTCCATTCTTTGGAGGCTTAGCCTTATTAGGCGTGGACTTAGTTTCAGGTTTGTTTGGCCTTCTGGTCTTACCAGCAAAGCCTTTACCCTTCCCATTACTTTTGCCTTTCCTTTTCATGCCCTTCCCTTTTTGAACCATTAAAATAGTGCTAGGCTTTTTCTTGATACTCTGTTCAGCTATTTTGAGCATCCCATGCAATTCAGAAACAGATTTCTCCATGTTATTCATGTTGTAATTTATGACAAACTAGTCATAACTGTCAGGGAGTGAGTTCAAGATCAAATCTATAGCTAACTCCTGACTCATGGGAAATCCTAGCCTCTCAAGGTGATCAATGTAGCCCTTCATCTTTAACACATGAGAGCTAACTGATGCACCCTCAGCCATCTTGCAGGAATGTAAGGCCTTAGTGGTCTCATACCTCTCCTGCCTTGCCTATTGCTGGAACATTTCCTTGAGATGAATAATCATCTCATAAGCCTCCATATGTTCCAGATCTCTTTGGATCTCTGGAACCATGGTGGCTAGCATAAGGCATCCTACATCCACAGAGTCATCCTTATGCTTCGAGTAAGCATCTCTATGAGCTTTGGGAGCATTGACTGCAGGCTCATCAGGAATGGGCCAATCAAGGACATAAGCCTTTCTTTCGTGCTTGAGAACGATTCTCAAGTTCCTGAACCAGTCAAGAAAGTTTGTCCCATTGAGTTTTTCCTTCTCAAGGATCGATCGCAGTGATAGTGTAGCAGTATTAGTATTCGTCATGATTCTACAATTTCAAAATACGCAAAGCATATTAATAATCTCCCTATAAATTAATAACCCTCAATATAATTAGTGGGCTAAGATCCATATTTCACTTAAACTTAATTCCGCTTTGGCAAGACACTAAATTCAAGTTATTTAGGTAGGTAACCCTTTACCAATTATATCATATGTAACTCTTAGGTTTTATGGGATTTGATCATCATATGACTGGCATGTTTAATCCCATCTAATGCCTTAAGATCCAAAACTGTTTTGATAATCTCAATTAAGTCAAGAGAATAATGAAATGGGTGAGTAGCACCATTACTCACGATTGTCATCCCAAGATAACTCAAATGCATCCACTTTGGTGGAACATATATGTGAGCGTTCGAGGTTTTGACAACTATTCATTAATTGACGGCATTAAGATTAAGACTTAAGATTCATTTAGAGGGTTTAACGAATTAATCTTATGAATATAACATGGGTTGTTATTGCATCTCATACAATACCATATTCAATAATCGTAAACTATCACGCAATGATCTAATCAAAAAATATAATAAGTGTTAGACAACATGGCTGTCCTAACCTAAATCCTCCCAAGCCAATGAGAGGAATTCTAGAAAAGATTAAAAGATTACATTGAAAGAAACCTCGTTTGAACATACGAGAGGAGTGAGATGAGAAAAGTATGTACATCATGAATCTTTAGAGGAAGGCACGATACACAGGCCGTATTTAAATTTTAGAACCCCCTGTAAAACTAAAGCCATGTTGTTTCACCATACCCATTCAATCATTCAAGATCAAATCACAATAAGCAATTATTTATACAATACAAATGATTCTTATTGTGTTCAGATAAGCTAAATTTTAAATCTAGCTTCTTTATTGTGGAAAACTCTTCTAGATTTAATAGAGCATAAACCCGTGACCAAAACAGTACATTATATGTATTCCAGATTCGCATCATATATGAATGTTTTGAAAACCGCCCTTGTATATACATCATATGTATACGAACATATACCCCTTTATACGAACATATTCGAAAACACATACATCATGTATCATATACAGAATTGAAAAAAAATGCATATGTTATGTATCACATACATCATTTATATATGCTTACAACATACATGCTTCATCATATTCTTAGTCATAAAGCACATGTGAAATCAAGAAAGCATACATCACATGTCAGTCACACAAACTTAATCTAAACGCACAATTGACCTGGCTCTTATACCACTGTTGGAATTATGACACACACGCAGCGGAATTTAAAATTTTCTAATCCCAAATACAGATATGTCAAAGGCATTTAGATCGAGGAGATGAAGGCGTACATTTTGTGTTTCAAGATTGTCCCTTCCTTTGCGTCTGGGTCTCTTCAAACTCTACAACCTTCCGCGCTCTTGCTTCCGATCATGAGGGGCCGACGTTCTTTCAATCACCTCCCTCTACAGGTATTCACGCGAGCAGTCTCCAACAATAGCAGCGTGTTAGCGCCTCTTTGTTTCACTCTCTCTCTCTAGGGTTTCGTGGCTCAAGAGCGAATTCAAATTCAGAATGGGATACCTATTCTGTTCACGAGCACTTATTTTTATAAAGCTCATAGAGTGCATCATAATCAAGGATTAATCTTTTATTAATCTTGAAAAATTCGAATTTTAATTTCAAAAGGATATTCTAGATCTAATCTTGAAATTCAGATTTCAAAAGATATTCTAGATCTAATCTTGAAATTCGGATTTCAAAAGGATATTCAAGATCTAATCTTGAAATTCGAAATTCAAAATTCAAAATGTGAAATTCGAATTTTTGCAATCTTAATTTGGATTAAATTGATTTGATCAAATCATATCTATTTAATTAATCCAAATAATGAACAAACATATTTAATTTATCTTTATAAATTAAATTGATGCTAGTTATTTAATTTATCAAATAAATTAAACTAACACACACAAATATTATTTACATAATATTGTGCAATTTCGAATTTCAACGTATATACACATATTTAAAATTAGAGTAAACCCTAAAAATAAAGCTTATGTTGGGCTATTCTTGCGTGCGACCCTGTAGGCCCATATAAAGTTGGTAGTGGGCTAATCTCACCATAAGCCCACAAGTACCAAGCGGTCTCTACCAAGACATTACGACTACCCAAATCAGACGGGGATCGTTAACACGACGTAACCTTTTATGCAACCACACCACATCCCTTTTTGTCACGCGATATCTCGATCAAGGATGAGGCATGGATGACGTCATCCTCCTATTCCCATCCATTACTTTCTGATCCCTGGGTAGTCTGATTAAAGAAACGAAAACCCCGTTTTGTTACAGCATGGCCATACATTTCTCAAACTCACTCATCGAGGGGCCCAGTAATATCTCTCAACTAATGTGAGGGACAAATCCCATCTTGATCACTCACATTCCTCCATATGAAAACCCCTAAGCCCGATCATAGCCTTTATCATCACCCGGTCAAAGGTGACTTTTGACTAGGTCAAAGCTTTACGACTCTCATGTAGGAATCCATTATGATCTCAGGTCGAAGGGCATTGTGACGTGATTACAGATGAGATAAGATAATGACTTAACCCATGTAGCTTTCTCATAGCGGATCGGTCCCGCACCTTGTACTCTTACAAGTGCCTATGACTTTGACTTGTATCTCTATACCTTATCAAAGTCATACTGGTCTTGCTTTATCTTTGTTCCCACATAAATAACTGACCAAGGAAATTTAGGATAATATTCATAATTTTCCCATGGATGCAATTATCATAATAAACACGCAAAATTTATGATAATTGAATGGAGAAAATTCATTGAAATAAATAATGTGCGAAGTATAATGATTGCCCTTAGGGTAGAATTTTCAACATTGATTTGATTGGCTCGATATATTTTGACGGTTCTATCCACAACTAAATATTTTTAGTTGTGTGAAATGAATATATGTTGCACACTTCTACATAAAGATATGCACTACTCATGGGCGCAGTTTCAAGTATGGGTGATGTTTTAAAAATTCTCTTTTGTAGCAATGGTTAATGGGTCAATTTACATTCAAAAAGATAAAAATTAAAAATATTTAAATATAATCAACGCATGAAATATCAATTTAATATTACTATTAAAATAATTATATATATATATATCTGTGTGTACACAAACTTTTTCAAATATTTAAAACGCATTCTCGTTCATTAGATTTTTAAAAATCTTTAAACCCTTAAAAGGAATTTCTTTTATATAAACATGGGCCCATTTACATCACTCAACCCTAACTATCACTCATTAAGTCAATATTAGTATTGGGAAAATGAGTTAGCCCTTTATGGGTTTGGGTCTAAATAGGTCAGCCCAACTAACATCAAAGAGCTTCATTTTGAAGCCGAACCCTTGAACTAACAGGCTCAGGCCGATCTGTGGGTTTAGGTCTGTTTAACTAAAATTGATATTTTTTTTCTTTTCAACGTAAATGTAATAAAATTTCTAGTTTTAGACATAAATATTATCAAAAATAAATAAAAAGAAATAAAGCTAAATTAACAATATATTATGAATGAAAATTTCAACCATTGTACATGAAAATTGTTTTCGGTAATAGCCACATTATTTTTTAGTAGTCACATGTTTATAATGAAAGGTAAGAATATGTCTAAATACTCTGAATGCAAGAAACAAAATGGTAAAATAAAGTTTTGCATTTCTTCTCCAATTTTGCAATCTGCTCAGTGATCCAACATGTCATGCATAGGTTGGCCCATATACCATAGACCCGTCTAACATATTTTTTGTATTCTTTTAATAAACTTATTTAAGACAATAAAATTTTAAATTTGGTCTTTGAGAGGTATTTTATATGTGAAAAATAACAAAATAAGTTTGATACGAAAACTGGGAAGAACAAGGATTTGATGAGTGAAAACACATACACATGATATATGGCACACACAAGAACTGTAATTAAAAATTTGATTTAGAAGGATTTCTTCTACAACTTGGAGGTAACTAAAGAGTTGTTATAATATAATACTTAAGATAAGAGGCAAGAAAAAATATGTTCCCAAGATATTTTTTTCTTTTTCTCTTTTTAGATTTTCAGCGGGTATATGTTGACAATAAAACAATTTTAATGCAAAAAAATTAACAACTATTTTTTTTGTTTTTGAAAAGGCCACTTATATATGAAAAAGAATAAATAACTTTGACTTAAAAATGGGTACAAGGCCTGATCAAAATAAGAAAATAAGGAATAAAATTTGAAAATAAAACCTGAATAAATGTAATGAGGGGAAAGGTTTTAGAAAATGAAGTAATGTTTGATTTAGAAGATAGAATGATTTTTTTCTATGAAATTTGTGTGAAAACATAGAAAGAAATTTGGAGAAAAAATGATGCTTGAAAAAAAAAGTTAATTTGACGGGCCTAAACTAGTTGACCCTTAGTCATGCAGGGCCCATTCTTTTAAGCGCACGGTCCTGTAGGTTAGCCTATTTAGGCCCAACTCTTTTTTAGGCTCTAAGTCTCGAGCATGACCCTTGATTTTAACTGGCTTAAACAAGTTGGCCCATCTAGTTTGGCCTATTTTTTGACTCTAGTTATTACCCCTTGTTGCAACTTTGTTTCAACCTCATATGAAGCTTTCAACAGCTCTCGTATGAAACATGGTTTCCCTCTTAAACATGCTTTCGATAACTCTCTCCTCTCCCGTTGTTCCCTCGTCAATTCGTCTTTGCATTTGATTATGTTTGAATAATTTTAATTATGCTTGAATTTTATTTATTAAAACTGCTTATGAGTGTATAATCACCAAGAGTGTAAATTTAATAAAGTCATTTACATTTCCATAATTATATTTAATAATAAATATTTTTAAACTTTTTTAATTAATTAATTATTATTTTAAAAACAAACATAAAATTAATAATTATTCATTTATAATAATAACTAATTATTATTAAATAGTTGGTAATACGTCAACTTTCATATCTATATGGAAAAAAATTAAAATGCTTTGGTTAAAACATAATAGGGAAAATATGTGTATATGATATTTGGGGAGAGAATTTTGTAGAAGGGAGTAAGAGGGTAAATTCGAGAGACTGAAAGATTTTTTAAACACAAAAATAATCCCCATTGTATCAACAGTTCTCCCTAACCAACTACTAACTACTTATTCCCATGTTTTGTCATTTAAAAGAGTAATCATGGTTTAGAGAGAAGTCGTTTTAAGAATGGTAAAGAAAAGAATTTAATGCAACCAGTAAAGTATTAAGGGCTCAATTCAGCATTTGAAAACCCATTCGAAATCAACTATCATGCTTAGAAAACTCATCATAAATCATTTACAATAAATGTCATCAATTATGTGATGGATCCACATGGCATTTTAGATAAAAATCCCATCTAAGGTCTCCAGCCTTCATCAATATCAACAAAATAATGTTGGGTTTAAAGTATGTCAAAAGTAAAAGTATGGCAATATACAAACTATGTTACCGCATTATACTTAAACAACGTGCAAGTTTAAGCCTCTAGCACCTTCCCAACTGCAGCATGAGAGTTCTCACCTGAAAACATTTAAGATAACCAATGAGACAAAAATCTCAGCAACTAATCATCTCATTCTAAAGGCATGCAAGAAAGTATTAAGGCAAATTTTTTAGAAAGAGTTCGCAAATCATTCACTGAGTCCACCCTTGGTCTCAAAGGGTTTTCATAGCCACATTTTTTTAATTTTCCATTCAAGCATGAGAAACCCCCATTTTTCCTCTTTTCAAAAGCCACATTTCACATCCTCGTTACAACAAGAAAAGTTGGAGAGAAAATGTGATGGGACCTGCATCCAATTTTTTCTTCAACTTTTCATTCCTCCCACTTTTTCTGTCAATCCAAGCAGGGAAAAACTCATTTGCTCTCCAAGTTTTCTTTCCTTCCATATTTTCTCTTTATCCAAGCGGGGATTAACGATAATGACCATTTCAAACATCTTTAACATAGATGCCCACAATGGTCCTTTAAATCACATGGGTAGATATTTATTGAACACATATTAAACCTGCCATTCTAATATCCGTAAACAGATACCCCACAATGGTTACCACATTCTTCTTTATTACTCCCCAACCTTATGTCCTTCGACTAAACTCATGGGCTAGCACTTTCCCATGTGGTTGGTAGCTAACTAACAAGCTCACCGATTAAGTGATGTGGACCGCCCAATGTCCACAAAGTACAAGATTGAACCTCTTAACCAAGGGGCATCATAGGCTTTCCCCTTATAACCATAGGGTGTGATGGGCTCTCCATACTTTTACCATAGGGACCCTGGACCATATCTAGTGTACAGTTGGTTGTCCTTCCACCTTATTTTGCAGGCATTAAACTCGCCCCCTTATACTCCCTAGGTAAGTCCCCCATTGATTCATCCTTTTCATTATCTCGCTTTTAAAACCAACTTTGTCGTTGTTAAAGTGCCTTGAAAATGGATTAAAAAGTTATGATATCCAAGGTTGCACCCTATGGTCATTCTCTTATTCAGAGCCTTATACATAATTGATTTTGATTAACTAATGCCTTAAAAATGCTAAATGGAAAAGTGGTTTCTATTTGCAAAGGTTTACTTTAAAAAGACAAGAGAAATAACTAAAATGTAAGTTCTTTTTTTTTTAGATTTTATGGGAAATGCAGAAGACAAGGTGGGTGGACACAAGGTTGATTGATGAGAGGTTCCTCTTGAAAATGGTTCAGGCTATCATGGTTCAAAATAGTTAGGTAGAGTAGTAGTGCACTAAGTTTCTTAATGAAAAACCTCAACAACTCGTTGAGTCAGAAATTCCATGCAATAAACTCTATTTCATGAAACCCTTTTGAAACACTTAGTGTGTGCAATGGAATGCTCATTAAAAAATCCAATACAAACATTATCAACTCAAATATCAAGCATAATTAGGAAGATAAGAGAGAATAACAATGACTACAATTGAATAGATAGATATGAGACTTCATATTATTAAGTCAAACAAAGAACAATCCATTATACAAATTGAATCCAAATTGATTACAACCATAATCAATTATCAAAGTACAAATTACAAGTCCTAACTCAGCAACTAGTAATCCATAACATGAATATAGATTAAAACTGCTAATCCCCTTTGAAGCTCCATAAACTCAAGCCTTCTCCATCTCCAAGAAGATCAGCTCAATATCACCTATGGAAGAATACAGATGCATCATAGAGTGGATGGTCTGGAAGTGGAAGATAGAAGTGGTTGCTAAGGTTTGTGGTTGAGGAGAATGGGAGAAAAACATAAGAAAATGAGAGTGAAGTGTATGGAATGGTGCCTGCTGCATCCCCTCTATGTATTGTGGATGAATTTTACCTTAAATAGGGTTTTTAAACCATGCTGGACTGGATTCACAATGTGGGTCGGTTTTCTTTCAATTCTGGGCCTGAATTGGTTTACTAATGCGTGAAATTCACTGCGGAGAACTTAACTTTTTGCCGCGGTGAACCTCTCCCGAGAGGTTTTGCCTACTTGCTGCCTGAGTTTGCTGTGGCGAACTTTGATCATCACCATGGTGAAAGTGTCCAGAGCTGTCTAATAAGTTGAGGTATATTTTTCCCTAAACTTGTTTTAAATGCAATTATGTAATTAATCATGGCAATTGTACTCTTAAATATGCTAATCAGAAACAAAAACTATTGGATTAAAAGTGCATTAAAAACCTTAAAATTTCCAGCAAAACCATCAATACCAGCTCCCTCCCCCATATCGTGATATATAAAACATTTTAGCACTTAATAAATAAATTAAGCACAATTTTACAATCCAGAGCTAAATTATCACATGTCACATTTTTGCCATAAAATAATTTTCCAAAACATAATATTGTTGAGAAATTCCAAGGCTATACACTATAAAAAAAGCATCATTTGAAGAGGTTCATAAAAACACAATTAAATCATGGATTTGTATCGGTCACAAGTCAAACCACTACAGAATTACAACCCTCTGACTTTGCTGATGCAGGAATAGATTAATAGCAGTATGAATACAAATGTAGAGCCAAATTGGCACTACATGGCAGGATGGTGATTCCAAAATAGTAGCAGTAGTCACTACTACAGAATATAGTTTTGACGTCTGAAATTCGTGCCCGTTTTTTAAAAATAGGAAGTAAAAAATGAAGACGGGGAACTTTTGGCACCCTATATGTTAAATAGTGTAATATCCACCTTTTATGTAAGCCGACATAGAGGCCAAATCGATAGTTATAAGATAAGACAAGGCCCAAAAATAAAAGTACAGAAAAAGGAGATGTCAGTGGAGTTAAGAGACCCTGGTCAGATTAGTCCTAAGGCTTTAAGATTTCTAAGAATATAAGCCAGGGACATAAATGTCATTAAGTATAAAAGACATAGGGCAATATGGTCATTGGATAAAAATGGCTAAACCAATAGTCCAAAGTCAAGTTAGAGGCCACGAATAGAAAGTACGGAAAAACTTGACGCTATCGGGCCGGAAGTCGCAGAATCAGATTTGGCCTGGTGGATGAAAGCCGGTAGGAATAGTAAAGTTAAGCGTGCTCACCCTGGAGAAATTTTAGGATGGGTGACCTCCTGGGAAGTTGCCCCATGAATTAGAAACCAACAGATCAAGGGCCAAAAGGTTAAGGGCAAATGGGAATTTATGAAAAGTTAGACTGTGAAAGGGCAATTTGGTCATTAAGAGAAAGTGTAAGGGCATTTTGGTCATTTGACAAAGTCAAAGTCAAAGAGTCAAACAGTTGACCAAAAATTAGAAAAATCCATAGATGCCCAAGAGATAGAGCAGAACCCACTGATCACCAGAGATTCAACCGATTGTTGAAATTCGGTCTGGACGATGAATTATGGAATTTTAAAGATTTGATGATTGAAGATATTTATTTAAGGTCTCAGGAGTTCTCTAAGACCAGAAACCAGAGTCTAGAAAGATTCAGTGAATTTTATAGTATTTTACAAAATTATTGCCCAAAGTACGATTAAGGCGATTTTCCCGACAATGGGGAAAAAGGCCCGAAAATCCCCAAAAAATATAATTTCTTGAAAACATTAATTTTGGACACTTGGAAGGTATTTTTGGGAAAAGAGAAGGGCTAAAATATCAATGAAAAATATAGAAAATTATAAGGCCCTGAAAATGCTTTATTCTAAAATTGCTCGTTTTCAGAAGTTTTCAGCAGGATAAAATAATCCTGTTAATTTTGGATAGATTAAGGGATAATTTGAGGATGATGATTTTAATATATTCAAGAGGGAATTATGGAGATTAAATGAGGAAGGAAACAACTCCAGAAAAGTAGAAAAAGATTTATTGGAACTAAGTTACTCTTACCGGTGGAAGTTGTAATCGGTAGAAGTAACCGAAGGGAGTTTGGTTTGGTTAGAGTAACCAAACCCCCAAGCAGATTTTTTTCACCCATGTGCAGCAATTATGATGATATT
>JANTPZ010137746.1:0-33161 GCA_025593235.1 Vachellia pachyceras
CCATTACCGTACCCGATAATACCATGTCGGACGTAATCCCATGGCCACGTCTGCATTAAGTAGCTCTCGCTCCTCAAAATGCCCCTCTTCTTTCTCATCCATGGCTATCATTCATCCTCACACCCCTCCATAGCTATACGTTAAAAAAATCAACTTCAATTGATCCCCCACAAGTTGCATTCTTTCCACACATATTCAGCCAACTCTTTTCTGCAACGCTTTCACTTTCTGCGAACATTTGAACCCTTTCGCTGCTTGCGCGTGTTCACTTATCATCCTCACTTTCGGGATTTGATATTCCCCCTTTGTTCCTGCAAGGTAGGGACAGTCAAAATCAAGAGTTCAGTCTAATATCCTTGAATTTCAAGCTGGGTATCAATCAGAGAAGCAAAGGATTGCAAATGAGCTGCCTCCCGCGGTGTTCTATAGCTTGGTGAGAATTATCACTATGACGGAGTCGCTAGCTTACTGCCAAAGCTTCAAGGTATTATCTTCAACATTGTTCTTCACTATTGTTTGTGGTCTGTCTCGAATTAGTTTGTTGTTAATTAAGATGTGTGCCTCTTGTGATTTTGTTGTTATATTGAGCTGTGACATTTTTCTCCGAGTTTCTTTTTTGTTCCATTTGAGGGAAAGGGGGGGAAGAATGGAAATTAAAGACTTTTCAGCTTCAAAATCGTTGCTTCATCTATTGTGTATTAAAATGCATTTGAATGAACTATATTTGGTTGCCTCGAGAAACCTCAATTGACATTTGTAAACTGTTAAGTACGAACTTGTTGTTTAATGCGGATATTCCTTTGTTTGGTTTTGAACGTTGTGGTTAATATGTTATATTTAGAAGTGGTGTTCCTGAGTTTTTGTTGTTATATGGAGTTGCAATTCTAATCCTTCCCTTTTAAGGAAATATCAATGGAAACTAAAGATTTTGAACTTGGAAATTGCTGCTTAGATTACTGTATATTCTAGTAAAATTTATATAAGCCAGGCATTTGCGTGTAAATTGCCAAATATGAACTTGTTGCTTAATGTGCATGGTTGAATAGTTGTTGGACTTCCTAACATTTCCTTGGGATTTCCATGCAGGGCTATGATGGTACCAAACAGAAGAGTCCAAATTGGGCTCACAATCATGCTATTTCACCAATTTGTAGAAATTCTTTGTTCATGATATATTCATATAACAAATCAGGGCCACCACTATTATCCCACCGAGTTAATCAGAGGATAAGTCATCGGATTTCTTTGTCAGAAAATTGTTTTGAAAATACAATTTCCTTTGCTTCCTCATTCTCTCGTTGGAAAGGGTTATATTTTTCAAGTACCGGCCAGTGCATTGGGAGGGGTTGCGGACCAGTGTGGGATATGATGTTGCTGGTGCTGTTGAAGTCATCAATGATTTAGGATTGGATACTCTTACATTCTTGGCTGTGACTGTCTTGATTGTACCCACATTCAAATTAATTAAAGCTAGTCCTGTAAGAATTTATTGGTCTTTTATCTATTTTTCCTTTATAAATTCATTGCTACAATTGTTATTACATAATATTCAGCATTAGTGGACATGAATTCCCATATTGATTTTACCATTTAGTTATTTATTTTGGCTGGCAGTTTTACCATTTCAAATGTTAGGAAAATGCATAGACACAGAATAGAAAGATGCATGACTTCATTCTTAACGATTAGCAGCATTATTCAGGGATTGGAATTTTATGATTTACAGCAAATTCTGTAACTCATTTGGTAACCGAACATGTTAAATATCCACGGCTCACCAGAGACTTTACGCTCTTTTTTTTATTTAGTCCCTCATGCTCTTGTGCATGACTTCGTTTTTTTCATCACTTCAGAAAATTAAGAACACAAAATTACTATACTATGAATACAAATCATAAAGGTTAGGAGTCAATGGAAACTAATGAACTTAATGCTGTCATTAGTTTATGCTTATGCCAAAAATGAGAATGCCTTTTATACAAAAAAGTTGCTGAATGTATAGAAACACATCAAAATTAACACAATTTTCATGAACATAGCAGTGATAATTTATTGAAAGTTTATATACATGCATGGAATTTTTTGGGATTATTACATATTAGCAATTTTATTTATTTGCCATATCGTATTTATAACTGAAAATAATAATGATTTCTGTTTTCAGATTCTTGGCTTCTTCTTTGCTGGAGTTTTACTCAATCAGTTTGGTTTAATTAGGAACATAACAGATGTTAAGGTTTTGTCTGAATGGGGCATCCTTTTCTTGGTAAGATAAATATCGGGTACCCAAGGTGTCATTTATCATGGTTATTTTAATGAATTGTTATCATAAACTTAAGCTCTGAAATCATGATACATACAACAAGTAAAGCATGATAAGGTATATGGGAACTGATATTAAAAATATGAAGTGAAGTCAATATCCAGTAATTGTCCTTTGCTATTCTATCTCCTTATGGGTGTTGGAAGATGGACTCAATATAGATGCCATGGTCAACTTTTAGTAATTTCCCTTGACTGGATGTCTTATAGAGGCCTTTATCCCGTGGAAGTAGTCAAGCGTAATTCATACAGCCTATATCAAAAGATGTAGTTTGTATGAATATATATGTGCTTCAGTTGTTAATTTCCATTGTAATTAATCAATTCATTTTCTTCACAAGCCTTGTAACTCAGTCATTGACATAAAGCATTTTTTTCTTTGTTGCCCCATTTTTTGGGTTTTGAACAGTGATTTGTGCTTGTATAATCATGAAATTAGAACATTGGATTAAGTTACTACGGCGTTTAAAATGTAGTATGTATGTGGAAATATGACTGGAGGTTTTAAAAGAAGGTTTTCTAAATCTTAAACATGACTATGAATATAGCAACCTGTATTATTTGCATGTCTGCAAAAAATCCTTATAAACACTGCATTATTATGCTAAAGTGTTGCACATTTCTTTTCAGCTGTTTGAGATGGGTTTAGAGCTTTCGCTTGCACGTCTGAAAGCTCTTGCCAAATATGCGTTTGGAATGGGATTGGCCCAGGTATGTATCATGCTTTGGGGCTGTCAATGACCATGCAAAAATTTTTCTTTAGCCATTCCATTGAGGTCATTCATTGTTTAGGGATTGAATTCTTATAAGTTTTCTCTTTAGGGTTTAGTGTTTAGGATGAAGACTTTGATATTGATTTATTATATTTAATTTCATGCATTCTTTATGATTGTCTTAGAAACCGAGAGGAAATTACTAGTTCATTCAACAACCCTTATTTGTTTGCCATGTTTGTCCTTATTTCTTTTGGTTAAAACTCCTTTGAAGGTTGCATTATCTACTCTAGCATTCACTGCTTTTGAACTTCAACCAAATGGAGCTATTGGTACAAAGATTTTGGAGTTCCTTTTCCACTTAAGGCCTGATCTGGTAAGATTTTTCTCTCTCTTGTGTCACTATTTTGGAATAAAATATACTTCTTTGCTAAAATACCAAATAACTTAGTGCTGTTTGAGTCATTTCTGTGTTAAAACATAATGGAATATTTTTACTTCATTTTCCTGTAACCACTAAATGCAAGACTGTGGTGAGATGACCTAAATGCCTGAATGTCCATATACACTTACGTGGAACTGATGTGATGGTCACAAGCCAGCATCTAGTGTGACAATGTGCTATCTCGGGTTCCCTTATATGCCTAAGCTCTTTTTCATGAGACAATTTGAGACGACCCTCAGGATACATATTTTAGATGACTTACATCATGTTTTGTCAGTACATTCTGGGATACATAAATTTTAACTGTGGATCTAGACCCATTAGATGTGTTGGTGATCTGTGCAAGCTTCAAGGGTGAACTAATAGGCTTTGATGTCATGCTGTTAAGAGTTGTAGAAACGATTCTTGGTCCCTTACTAGGGGCTTTAGTCATAGGTCAAGGAGTTCCTCAACATTGTACTTGATTCTAGTTGACGATATGTGTGTACGTGTGTCATTGTTCCATCTTGATTAGCTCGTATTGACTGTTTTTTATGCCATACATTGCTTTCGTTCTTGTTTGTTTAAAGAAATCTTCATCCTTTATTTTCTTTATTATTTTGGCAAAGTTTTGATAGTGTAGCATGTGGCAATTCCTGTGCTTTAAATTTTTGCATGAAGGAATTTCTGTCAACTTGACTGATTATTCTGCAATAAATATGGTTTGAAGTCATAATTTAAATTACAACTTGCAAGAGAAGGTTTTGCATTCAAAAAGCCCTAGGAGAGGGTCCATGAGTTTGTTGTGTTTGTAGGTGAATATCACGAGCATTGATGAAGCTGTAGTCATTGGTGCTGCTCTCTCTCTCTCTCTCATCCTCTGCATTTGTTCTACAGGTATTTGTTATTATGTACCTATATACAAGCTGATTCTATCACCTTGTATTTACAAAAAAGGAATTGCCTGACATTTTGTTGTATTATTATATTCAGGCTACAGTAAGTGTAGTCTACAAGTATCTTGTTTTCTTACATATAAATTCATTCATCCATACTCAGATATTTTAAAAAGAAGAAAACTCCGCTGATGGTGGGCAAAAGAAAAACCGGGGCTCTACTTATAGCAACAAAAAATATTAATGCAATAATGATTTTTTAGTTGAGGCAAAACTAGAGAGGGTAATTCTGCCTAGTTATGTGGACAAGCACATCCTTGATTTTATCGACATATTTTCCTTTCAATATTGCATCTAACTTCATTATGAAAGTTTCAGCAGGAATACCAGTAATTGTCTTTCGATTGCATTATTGATACAACCAAAATATAGAGCTGATTTAAAAATCTGAAATTCTTAATATTCGTCTGTTCCTGAGTCCCTCCTTTATGCGCTACTTTAAAATAATTGGTTCTTTGAAGATAACATCCCTTTTTTAATCTTTGTATCGATTTCCACTCTATACCTACACTTCACGATGATTCCTTTTCTTTTTGTGATCAAGTTTTTGATGTGCTGCCTTCTCTTTGCAGCCCGTTTTGTTTAGGCGCTATTGCTTGCTCTGCTGTACAGTGTTTGTTGAAAGGAATTATGGCGAAAATAACAAGTCTGCTACATTTGGGTGATTCTAGTTGAGTAATAAGCATAAAAATCATTATGATAATAATTTGGCTAACTTGCCTACCAAGTGTATGTAAATCTAGCTTCTTGCAGAGAAAGGTGAACTTCCTACAAGATTTAGTTCGGCAACTCTTGGAATACTTCTTTTCCAGGTTTTTCCTCACATTTTTGCTTGATTTCATTGTCTTTGTCAATTTACTATGTTGCAGATAGAGGTCCTTTAATATCTTACAGTTTACCTGTTGATTATTTGCTGGTACGACATTCTAGATTGACTTGAGAAGATGTTAGAGAGGACGGAAGTTAATTATGTCCTCATTTTTGTCTGTTATCTGCAGGACATAGCTGTTGTCCCACTCTTGGTCATTCTTCCAATACTAGAGAGCCAGGTGAGATGTTAACTGCAATAATATTTAAGCTGTTGCCTCTATTACAACCAACTTTTTTCTCATGTTCTGTTTTTTCTTGACTGAAAATTTATCGGTGACTCGAATTGTGTTTTTGGTAGGCAGCTAACTACTATGACCTAATGCCAACTTTGATATTATGTATTCAATTGGTTCTTCTGCTTATAGATGCATCAATTCGTTCATTGGTGGTTGACCCTGTTCTTTCTGCTTTGTGTATGCAGAATTTGGCTCAGGAAAGTATTTGGCCGATGCTTGCTCAAGAAAGTTTAAAGGCTTTGGCTGGATTGGGTCTATTGTCCCTTGGGGGAAATATATTCTTAGGAGAGTTTTTGAGGTCTGTATCATATTCAGCTAATAGAGGCATTTAGTTCCCAGAGATGAAGGAAAAATCACTGAAACTCATTTTCATTTATTCTAGGCAGTAAACTGTTGGTTAAACTCAGGTTGTTGCAGATTCAAGGAGCTCAGAGGCTTTTGTTGCCCTATGCTTGCTTACCATTGCTGGGACTTCACTTGTGACACAGACATTGGGATTTAGTGATACGGTATTGCTTTTCCTTTCTCCCATACTAGCCTTTTTGGCTGGGGCGCTCTTAGCAGAGACAAACTTTAGGACACAGATTGAAGCTGATATAAGACCATTCAGAGGCTTACTTATTGGGTTATTTTTTTTCTTACTACGGGGACCTCCATTGATATGCAGGTAATGCCACTATTGCTTGTGGTATAAGTAACCATAGTTAATTCAGGGGAATTTTCTTTTTTCATGTAATTGGCTTCATAAATGAATGGCATTTGATGAATAGGCGTGATTATGGACTTGCTTTTGGAATGTATTTATGAAATGTGCTCACCCTCTGTATCTTTTCTGTGTTTCAGCTGCTTTTCCGAGAGTGGCCGAAAGTACTTTCACTCTTGGCAGGTTTGATTGCCATCAAGACATTGATTATAACAGCAATAGGTCCTCGGGTGGGGCGTACATTGCAAGAAAGTGTAAGAATAGGATTGCTGCTTTCACAAGGGGTGAATTTGGTTTTGTTGTTTTCTCTTTAGCAAATAGGTGAGTAATGATTCAACTGGATGCCTCTGATGCTATTGAATAATATTATTAAATCTTGTGTTAATTTGAAAATATTCCTGACTTCTTGGATGCAGCGTTGGGGTACTACCGCTTGAGCTCAATAAACTTCTCATAATCGTTGTTGTATTGTCAATGGCATTAACCCCTTTTCTTAATGAGGCTGGAAGAAGAGCCGCTGAATTGATTGATGATAAGTCTGATACTGAGAATGTATGTTGTCATACCATAATACATAGTTTTAAAACGTTATGCACACACGTTCTCACATGTAACGTTTCATGCATAAAATGATTATTGGGTGGTATGTTGGGTTACTCTAGTGGTTTGAAACATAATGCTTTAGGTAAGCAATGTAATTTGTAGATGCAAAACGTCTTACTTAAACAAATTGATAATATGGTACAAAAAGAAGAACTATAAGGTCATCAATGTGAATCAATGCATTGGAATGCTATGTTGTCATTATAGATCCCTATTTCTAGAAGATGTATATGGCAGTCAATCTGCTTGTTGCTATTTTTAACTGCAAGTTAACATTGGCTAAGTACATGGTCATCTGCAGAAAGCTTCTGAAGAGATTAATTTCAACGCTAGTGAACCTGTTGTAATCCTTGGATTTGGGCAAACAGGTCAGCTACATCTGTTAATACATTGCAAGATCTTTCATTTGTATGAGCTGCATTCTAAATTTTCTCCTTTTGATTCTAATATGGAGGTCCTTGCCAATTTCCTGTCAAATCCATTGGCATCCGGAGGAGACAGTGACACGGTGGGATGGCCGTATGTGGCTTTTGATCTAGATCCAACAGTGGTAAAGGTCAGCGTACTCAAATTTTTTGCTTGTACCATTTAGCAGCTTCCCGAATTTGTGGTATTCTTTATATATAACTTTGCACCTATTGTATTAGTTTTTCTTCTTCCACCCTCCTTTGCATCTCCCATTTGAGATGACAGGATTATAAGTGGCATTTGATACTTCATGTTTAAATCTGTAATCTTCCTTATATTTGATATGCTTTTATGTTTTCTTATCATTGATATGGCAGGCAGCTAGGGAACTTGGTTTCCCCACTCTCTAAGGGGATGGATCGCGTCCAGCTGTTCTTCAATCTGCTGGCATCTCTTCGCCAAAGGCTATCATGGTTATGTACACTGGAAAGAAGAGGCAATTGAAGCTGTTGAGAGCCTCCGATATACTTTCCCATCTGTAATAATCCCTTACCCTTCCTCTGCCTTTTTCATAGTTTAGTTTACTGATGTTCTTGTTGGTATGTGAAGAGAAGTAATTATGGGTTTTCAGGATGACCAACATTCTGTCATAAAAAGCTTCGATATATGCAATTTCTGTAATAGTAATTACAGATCCCAATATCTACCTTAGGAAACTTGAACTGATTATCTGTTTAATTTCTATTCCTTTTCAGTTTTTTTGTTTTTCTTTTTAATTCTGTTATCAATTCTGTTTTCGATTCAAAGGAGTTGCTTTCCTCATGATGATATTCCATTTGCCAGATCCCAATCTATGCTAGAGCTCAAGATCTCAAGCATCTTTTAGATCTGAAGAAAGCTGGTGCCACTGATGCCATTTTGGAAAATGCAGAGGTATTATGACTTTTTCTCCCTTTCTACTGATAGATGGGGCTTCAAACAACCCTTCATCAATCGTTCTTGGATATTACTGATTACACACACACACACACACACACACACCTGGAGACAAGCTTACAGCTAGGTTCTAAGCTTTTGAAAGGCCTAGGAATGATGTCTGACAATGTAGCATTTCTGGTCAGCTCATTCGAGATTCCATGGAGCTACAAGCTCAAGAAGCGCTCATCCACTCTGAATATCGCGAATGATGTACTAAAACCACTGCAGGTACTCCAAAATTTTTGACGAAAAGATTAAGCTGTATATATATAGGCCTTGTTTGGTATGGAATGGGAATGGACTAGAACACATGCTTGGTATGGTTGGGGAAGAGATGGAATCATGTTAATTAAATGATGGTACTATGTTTCCATACCTAAATGAGAGGCTTCCCTTTTCTCTTAAACCAGGGAATTGTTTCCCAAGGAAGCCTGGCTGACACATACCAAACAAGAGAACTTCTTTCACCTCTCCCATTCCCTTTCCTGCCAATCTTTCCTCCTACCAATCGGGGTTAGTGATTTGGCCTTTAACCTGTCTTTCATATGGAAATGCTAGACTCTTGAAGCCAAGTCATATGTTAGCATGTTAATGGATCAACTAGCTCCTCACCGGATAAAACATAATCTCTAATAAAAATGTTGGCTTGGGCAAAACATGACATGAAACATATGAGCTTGAAGGAACATCCAACTAAAAGATAATGTTTCTCATTGAATGTTATTTTTTGCACGATTTTTTATTGCATTACAATTATCACTGGGCCAAAAAACTGGACACAAGACTCATCATTTGTCTTAGCTCTTCAGGCATGACGAATTTTTCATTTTGAGAATCATGAACTATCATGTATCATGCATAACTCTTGCTTAACTCAAATTTTTCTTACGATGTTCATGGCCATATTGACGTGATAATCCAAGAAGAAACTGATATGTTTCCATTGTAAGGTGAGAGTAACTGATGTGATTGAGGCTTATGAACCAACATCAACAACTTCCCGGTCTGCCCCAGTATATGAATTTTCAGAATTGAACCAGACGGATCACGTTTCCACATCGAGAAGTCAGACAGAAATTGACTCTGAAAAGGGGTATTATGAACTCAATGATTCAGTGAGTTCAAAGGGAAATGGCGTTTTGTGTAGCAGACAAGGTACTGAAGTAAGCATGATGAACAGTGCTGATCTAGTAGAGAAGAGTCTGGTGGATCCTTCATCGCCTTGCCATACAACCATGGAGGAAGCCTAATGCTTGTAGGGATTCTTCCCAGTAATTTTACTTCTCTAACCTAGCAGTTTAGTGTTGAATTCTTTTCACAGACTCTGACCTATATGTATAGAAATAGAAGGGCATGAGGAGGGTGGATCCGACAAAAAGGAATGTTCAGATATATTAGGGATTTGGTTAGATATTAGTGAGATGTATTAGGGATTTAGTTAGATATAGTAGGGATTTGATTATGATTATGTATTACTCTTTAAATGTATAAATACCCTATTAGGGTACATCAATCAATGGGAATTTCAGATTATTTCTTTTCCCCATCTAACATGGTATCAGAGCCTAACCTAGGGTTAGCTACTTCTCTGACGACATCACTGTTCACCGTCAGTACAAGTCCGTACGCGTTACTGTTCGCTCCGACGGCGTCAGTTGCTGGTTTCGAGAGCGTCACTGTTCATTGTCCGCACAGTTCGTACGGTTACTGTTCGCCGTCCGTACGGTTCGCTTATGTTCGGCCGATTCGTGGTTTAGTCTCAGCGGTTTCTCTTTTGTCTTTCGATTTCGATTTCTTTTGAGAACTTCAATTTCGATTGTTTAAAAACCACATAATGTATAGTTATATAACATAATGAAATTGATTTCTTTTGTTTACATTGCTTTGTATAACCTAAAATGATTGAATAACACACAATCTTTTAGCTATTTGTAATTCAGAAATTGATGACTAATTTGTTCTTGACGCTGTGATATGGCAACTTCGCTTTGAAATAAGTTGTTTGGTTACATTTTAGACCCAAAATTTTGTTAACTTACAGATTTCAAGTTTGGTAACTCATTCTTTGAAAAATACATTCTGAACAAAAAAAACTCATTTTTGGCAGAATAAATATACTATGAATCGAATATTTATCTAAACATAAACATGTTCTGTCAAAATGCATTCATCCAACGATTTTCCAAATGGTTACAATTATATACAAAGTAGTGTGTGGGGTGTAAATTAAAAATAAAATAAAAGATGCATTTAGTGCATTTTTTTTAATGAAATACATCAGAAGAGATGAACAAAATCCTGAAGTTAAGAGATGAGAACAGAGAAGTTGACTAACGCTTATTAGACTCACAATCCTCTCAGACTTTATTTATATTTATAAGAAACAAATAATTGTCCACATGGATAGATAAATACAGTTTGGATCAATAAATGTGTTTGTGATTTATTTTTTAAAAAATATTTGACAAGTCATATATTTATTTAAGGGATAATATATTTTTACTGCATCAAGTTTGCATGAATTTTGGTTTTAGTCCATTAAATTTTAAATCTATGATTTTACTCCTTATAATTTCATAAGGACTAGGATATTTAACGGCATTAATTATTGTCGTTAAGTATAAAGATTAAAACCAGAAGTTATTAAAAATATATGGACTAAAAAATCTTTTAATCCCAATACTTTTGACCAGTTTTGATTTTAATTCTTATACTTTTAACAACTTTTTATTTTGATTTCTACACTTAACGGTGTTAATATCTAAGTCCTTATAAATCTATAATTTGAGAAATCAAAACCGAAATTTATGTAAATTTGAGGACCAAAAATGATATTAACCTTATATTTAATGAAACTAACCTTAAAAATGACCTGTTAAATTCTGTAGCAATATGCAATTCACATCTTGATTTGGTTTATGCAAAATCCTTAAATATTTTAAAAGGGCAATATTATGTCACGGAAAAAAAAACAGGGCAATATTTAAGGTTTACTAGAAACTATAGTTTTGAAAATAAATGAAACAAAGCTAAAAGGGTTTTGTTTTCCTAATAAGCTCAGAACCCATTCGATTTTTAGTCAAACACTAAGTAGTTTTCCATTAATTTATTTTAAATGATTTAACTGAACTTTAAATAAGTATGTAACAGAGATTTTGGTTTGACTTAAGTGAAAGTTTTTTTAAACTACGTAAATACTGAAAATGATTTTTTGATTCAAGCCCAGGCCTTAGCAAATTTAAACCTCCAATTGGGTCTTGTTGTTTAACTGCCTTTTCGCACCGTTAGTAGCAGCAGCAACAACAACAATACCCTCGTTCACGGATTCAACTGGTGAAAGGATCGAGTTAATACTCTCACCTCAAGGGAGAGAGTCCGATCCTGGGGAGTGTCATTTTGTTGTTGCTCCAGTCGCAAGGTTTGATGTCATGGACAAGTCTAGAGAACCCTAGGCTTCTCTAGAATTCTCTTGTAAATACCTGTTTATTCTTTAGCTTTCTAGAATTCTCCACACAATTCCACACATGTATAAATATCTAGATATTTCTACGTAAATATCTATATATTTATGTAGAAATATCTAGATATTTATGTAAGCCATAGGATCGAATCGATCTCCACCGTCCATTGAAGAGGTAGAGTAGTATAAATACCCCTAAGGGGTTCATTTGTAATCAACCACGTATTTGAGCAATTCAAGAGCATTCTCCCAAGTTTCCGTCTCTCTCAAATTCTCTCTTTAGACTTCCTTAGTTCTCAAACTAAGCTAAATCTTTAGAAGACTTACTAGCAAGTTCAGAGTAAGGATTTGAGTGAATCTTGCTAGGCCGCACGATACTTCGTCAAGTAAATTACTAAGCCCGTAACATTGGGGAGACATCATCACATAATGAAACTAGGTTGACCTACCTATATGGTCAGAACTAAAGAATTTGCTTGACATACTTAGTGCCCACAAGGACAGACCCTAGTGGATCATGAGTTAAGAGCCATACCTTTGGATTGTAGGTGAGCTCAACCCCTTTTCTATAATTTTTGTATCAAAATGATGATGATGATGATGTACTCTTTACATATTATAAAGTACATGCCAATAGTGTACATTCATCTAATAATTTTTTTTTTTTGCCCAAAAGCAATTATTCTACAGCTCATGCCAATATAATGCATCATTCAGATACCATAATTTATTTATTATTTTTCACCTTTTTTAATTCTTGGGATGGAAGCCTTTTAGACTTTTGAGAGTGTTTGTCGAGGATGCTTCAGATAAATAAAAAGCAAACCACTTGCATATTTTATTATTATAATAATAAAAAGTGTGCGTAAACTTTGTTTTAGATACCATTCGATTCTTAAACTAACATTTTATGGGGGATGAAATTGAAATTAAATTTTCATATTATAGTAAAAATTATAATATAAATTTAATTAATTGGTCGCAAAAAAAAAGAGGAAAAAATAACATGGAATTCTTGAGTAAAGACTTTAATCATTAATAGCTCCTCTTTCTATGTATGCATTAACGCTTTAAAGTATTTTTTTTAAAGCGCATTTAACATTTTGAAATATTTTGTTGCATATCTTACAACCTAAATTATTTTTTCGCATACGTCTAATACCCTAAAGTACTGTTTGCGTCTTGATGTCCAATACACAAAATATTACTTTTTCAGTGTTGGATGTATTTAGTTAAAAATGTCATATGCACTATAAAATATTTTAAGATGTTGAATGCATGTTAACACATATTTACATATTAACTTAGTATTTATATGTCATGTTGGGGGCATTTAACACTAGTTAGGATATATCAGTAATTATATTTTTTTCCTTGGGATTCCTTTATAATTATCCCCAAAACAAATGAATATTTTATTTCATTTTTTTTTGTTTGGATCAGTCATAAATATTAGATAGTAAACAATCATAGGTACAGATAGTTGAATTAATTTTATGTTAATATTAATAACATGTGACTGAATAGCAAATAAATAATAACAGAAAATTTTAATTCATAAAATTTATTGCGGCTGAAATGCATTTGACAATTCCAGAAATTGTTGAATTTACTTGGGAAAATGATAAAAAAAGACATTAAAAATGCAAAATCACAAATAAGTTATTTCTATAAAATATGTTGTAAATTAATTATTAGTATTATTAATAGAAATACTTACATAATCTTGGAGTGTCATGTCATCCATACTCTACCCTATAATTATTTCTCTTTTTTCATAACATATTATAATATATATTTATTATAGAAAAGTGAAATAATTAGCAAAAAATTTATGAAATACAAGATTTACAATATATGACACTTGAAATATTTTCACTGGACATATCATGAATGACATGTCACTCTAGATGTATGTAAGTATTTTTTTTTCAATTATTAATACCTTATTAAGAATAATAAAGGAAGTGATTTGGAATTTTACAATTTTCATAATTTTTTTCTCAATTTCCCAATTTGCTTTATGGTGAGATTCTCATGAGGTAAAATGAGTAATTATACTGTAATATGTGATTTTGGTTGGTTGGTAATGTGCCTGTTTGAGAATGTGGTGAAGAAGTGTTTTTACCATTTACGAGGTAAATATGTAAATGATATTATCTTATTTTATGAAAATACACCGTTGAATACACAATTAGCTTTTCCAAACGGAGTTCCAAACAAGATCAATGTTAAGGTCATTCCCCATCTAATGAGAGGGATGATGAGTTCTTTTGGAGGGGTTCTCTTGACGGAATTCTCTGTGAAATCTGCTCATAAGTTTCTCTCGAGGACTGCTGAGGAAGCTCCTAGGCCGCTTTGGCAAAAGATTTGGCGTTGGCCTGTGCTTGAGAAAATTAAATTCTTTATGTGGCAATCAACATATGAGATGATAGCTACTAATTCTCTTCAGGCTAGAAGAGGGATGTTAGCGACAGAGAGTTGTCCTTTCGGATGCCTCTGTGAGAAGAGTGTCATCCATGCTCTTCGGGATTGTGAGAGAGCGAGAGATGTCTGGAAAGATTTCATTAGCACAAAATCTTATAATGCTTTCTTTTCTCGTGATTTACAGCATTGGCTCTCATGGAATGCTATTCACCAGCCTAGCAAGGTCAAAGATATTTGCGCATGTATGCTGAATTCTATGGAAGACTAGATGTACACAAGTAGGTGTTCGATTCTACCGAAGCGTCCAAGAAGGAAATTTTTCAACAATGCATGTTCAACATCATGGAAGATACAACTATAAGAAGACTTACTCATCATATTTTCAAGCATAGATCTGTTGTGAAGATGCACTGAGCTCCGCCGCCCAGTGGGATACTAAGAGTGGATGTCGATGCTTTTATTATGCACCTAACCAGGCTACATGTGTCGGGCTCATTAGGGATGACCAGGGTCATGGATAATGGGTTTTTAAGGACGCTTGGACATGTCTCAACAACCGCTATGGAGATTTGGGCAATCCAAATAGAGTTGGAAGTATGCGACATTTTGCAGTTAAAAGATATCCAAGTTTTCTCAAATTCCCTAGAAGTGGTCAACATTTTGACAAGAGATAGAGGTCCTACCCACTAGTTGCGTCATGAGGTTGAGGCTACTAGAAACCTTCTTTATAGATGCTGGAATGTCGAATTGTTCCATGTACATAGGGAAGGTACGATGTGTGCCGATATCTTGGTAAAAGAAACTAGCTTGAGGAGCTCTCACATAAACCTTCTGCCGCGGGCTCCACCTAGTTGCACGGAGCAACTTCAATTTGATTGATCTTTTGTAAGGGGAATAATAACCCAACTAAACCAGTGCCTTTTCTTTTATCTCAAGCCTAATTTGCCTTTGTACTAAAAAAATGTTAAGGTCATTCCTAGTGCTGGGAAAATGGGCTTAGCTTGCGGGTTGAGGCCACCAACCCGTGAGCTGAGGGCGGGCTGTGGCAGCCCGCGGGCTAGGGCGGGCTGGCCCGAGGGTTGGCGGGCCAGCCCGCTTTTTTATTTTTTATTTTAAAATTTTTTAAAAAATTGAACATTTTATAGTTTTAATAGGAAGATGATGATGTTTCAAACTTTCAATAGCTTCAAATATTATTTAAACCTTATTATTTTATCTTAAATGCATACTTACTTTGAAGATTGTTGATTATGTATTATGTTTTTGTATTGTAAACATTGTTGATTATATTTTTTTAGAAATGTATTGTATTTTTCTTCCAAAAAATTAAATAGACTTAGTAATATTTATGTAAATGTGTTGTATTATTTTTTTAAAAAGAAAATTTCAATAAAATAATAATAAAAAATAAAATTTAAAAATAGAAAAAAATAAAAAAAAGTGGCGGGCTGGCGGGCGGGCTCTGGCTGCCATCGTATAAAAACGGCCCAAACGGGCCCGTTTGGCCCGAGGGCTGGGGCACGGGCCCGCGGACCAGCCCATTTCCCAGCACTAGTCATTCCCATACTGTAAACAAAAAGCTTGCAACAAAATTTTAAGGAAATACGACTCTATCTTTTATGGGGAGTAACTATGAATTATAATTTTGTTTTTTTCAATAAGTAAAAGGATATTAATTTAATTTTTTATCACAAAGTATATTATTTTTACTTCATATATATTTTGATTAAGGAAAAATGGCCACAAAAAACAAGTATCAAATGTTGGATTCCGTGAGATTCTCCGATAGAAGACGAAAGTGAACAAATACTGAGATGGACCACTCACAGAGTCACGAGCTCACTGAAACATCAAAGACTCTTTTCTTTTTTCTTTTTCTTTTTTTTAACACCTGTTGGCCAACAAGCCATGACCCATTACGGAAAAAGAAGGATTTCAATGTTCCAGTTGGGAAGGAAACTATTCGAGGGAAAAGCAAGAGAAAGTAAAAGTAAAGCAAAATAAGAGACGTAAAAGAAAGCCAAAAAAATCTTTCTTAGAGCAGTTCAACAAAGGTGACGATAAGGGGAGAAAAGTTAAAAAAGGAGAGCCTACACTGGTTGGTTGGATGAAGACTAAGTTAGGCCTCTCTGTCTCCCTCTTCTCTCTCTTCCTTCTGTATCAATCATTTGAGTCAACACTCCCATTTGCTTCGAACTGTGTAGACTGTAATGGCATCCATTGGGGAGGAAGAAGAAAAGCCGAAGCAATCTCCTGAGCTGAAGTCTCCCTTTGAAGCAGAGATGGTAATAGCTTCAACTAATAATCCCACACCTTCATGGTTCACTCCCAAGAGGTAATTCTTCTCTATCCCTAGATCTGTTCTCCAACAGTGTGGGTATGTGAACTTGATTGTGGTTTTTTTTTTTTTTACTTGAACTGAATTTTTGTCATTTACTTGCGGGCAAGAAGTTATGATTCTAGTGAAGTGCATTACGTATTTGTTTTGTTTTGGCTTGAAATTTAATTGTTTTATGTAAGTGGTTTTAGGGTTTTTTTAAACATAAAACCTCTTTTTTACCTCTGTTTTAGTGAATTGAGTTTATATGTTTTGGTACGATTACAGAAACGAAGAGTGAAATGATTTTTTATTTTGCTTGCAGATACTGATCTGCAGACATGGTATTTTATTGTTCTGAGTTTTCAGCTAACTGTGATAAGAAATTAATCATAAAGCCAATGATTGACATCATTTATTTGACAGGCCTTTTGATGTTCCCCTTCACTGGTGCTCGTAAGAAAACAAAAGAAATATTTTTTGTAATTAATAAATTATTTTTAATATATCATGCTAGTTTCTCGGTGGAGGTATTGCTTAGTTGGATTGATCATATGTGCTTACCTCTTCTACTAACTGTTGTTAGTAATAGTAAGAAGCAACTTCATTCCATTCCTGCTTACATGAAGTTTCGTAACACAGCTCCCGTCTTGGTCTTTCAAAATTCTGTTGGAGATGATTTAAATGATTTTTTTATTGCTTTCAACAAGAAAGGCTATAAATTTTTCAAGCTTTATGATTGAATTTAAAAAAGTTTTTTCACCTTGTTTTGCAGGTTACTTGCTATATTTTGTGTGATAAACTTGTTGAACTATTTGGACCGAGGAGCAATAGCTAGCAATGGTGTTAATGGACGTCAGGCAACTTGCACAAATGGTACCTGTAAGCCCAGTATTGGAATACAGTAAGATATGCTTAAAATCTTACAGTGAAAATGTCTCATGTGTTTCATCTTTAATTGTCATGAATATCGTCCTGTATTTTTATTGGGCGTTTCTCCTGAGGACCGCCTTGGTGCCATATTCTTTTTGCATGCGTCATGCATGCTGCCATTGTTCTATATCCTTGCAAGGGCTTTTCACAACAATTTTTTATGCGGAACAAAATGCATGTGTTAGGCTCACATGGAACTTGTCTCAGAGCAAGAACAGAATTAAGAAGAAAAGAGGAAAGAGAAATGGATCAAAGAGGGGTCAGAGGGATAGAAAATCAGACTAGGTGTGGGGAATTCTTATTAAAATGAATATAAAATGGAAACTAGTTTCAGATTTGGGGTGCCCCCACATACTTGATCCTTTCCTGGAATATATTAACCAAAGCTAGTGCTAATAGGAATAGAAGAGCTAATTCTAATCAGGCTAGTGTGCTTGTTTTCTCCCATTGTTATTCATACTTGGCAAAATTCATTTAGAAGCATTAACCTCAAATTTATACAATACAATAATTTAGTTCTTTTATCCTTGAAATGACTGTTTTTTGTTGCAAGTATGGGCTTTTGATGTCGCAAATTATTGATGTTTTCCATGAATTTGGTACTTTAATTTTTAGTACCGCTTTATGGGTTTTACAGTTTTTTTTTACAGTATAGTTTCTCCTTCTATGTAGAGGGGATTTCAAACTAAGCAACTTTGAGGATGGAGCTTTATCATCTGCTTTTATGGTTGGACTTCTCGTGGCTTCTCCCGTATTTGCATCTCTAACAAAGAGGTAATATACTTTTGTGATACAGTGGGTGACCAATTTGAACGTCATGTATTTATAGTATTAAACATTATCAAACGGAAATTTGCTTGTTTTTACCTGTTAGGTAGGTGAAGCACGTACCTATTATGTGATCTTAAGTTGGCATTATAAACAACAACAACAACAAACCCTTGTCTCACTAGTTGGGCATGGTTGCCATATATGAATATTAAATCTTACACAATTTGTGTATTTTGTAGTGTAAATCCATTTAGGCTCATTGGAGTTGGATTGTCTGTCTGGACTCTTGCAACATTATGCTGTGGTTTCTCATTTAATTTCTGGTCCATTGCAGTCTGTCGCATGTAAGTGATGTGCATTCCATACATGCCATATGGTTATCAAGTACATGAGTGATAAGAAAGTAGATATTAATATTTGGTTTCTTTCTTCCTTATGCATTTTACTTTTCTCTATAGGCTGGTTGGTGTTGGTGAGGCTTCATTTATAAGTCTTGCAGCACCTTTCATTGATGATGTGGCCCCAGTTTCTCAGGTTTATTTTCTCCATTGGAAGCATCTCTTATTTCCAATTTTTTAAGCCTCCGTTGTTGTTATCTTATTATGAAGCCCCTATGTACTTAACCAGAAAACAGCATGGCTTGCAATATTTTACATGTGTATACCATCAGGGTTTGCTTTCGGCTATGTCTATGGTGGCTTTGTAAGTTTTCTTCTGGTTTTCATATCTTCATTAGATATGCTGACTCATTCTTTATATATAACCCACATTTATATGTATCTTGTGCCCTTTTTTCCCCTCCCCCAAGTTGTCCTCTCTGATTATTATGTGGAGCAGGTTGGAAGTCATTTTGGTTGGCGTTATGCATTCTGGGCGGAGTCTGTATTGATGCTTCCATTTGTTATTTTTGGATATTTTGTGAAGCCATTGCAATTGAAAGGTGCAGATCTGTCTATCAATAATTTCTTATGATCATTTGATTATTGCTTATTTATTTTTAAAGTACCTGTAATATGTATCCAGGTTTTGGTACTGCTGAAACGAGAATGACACTGACAAATGAAACAGTCACATCAGATTTTCAAGGTGCTTTATACAAAGTTTTAAGGCATATGATTTATGCACGCTGTAACTCGCTTGTCTGTTGAAGTACGACAGTCCTATTATTGAGAATATCATCCTCCATCACCCACTATAGTAATTTATTCTGCAAATTTACAGCAAGTGATGCCACTTTTTCTAATAAGCATTTGTTAATAATTTGAAAATATTGGCCATAGTACATTGCCAGCTCATCATCTCAGGATATGCTTTCTTCTTTTTGAGCTGTAGGCTCTTTTGAGATATGCATGGGTATTAGATAGCTCTTCTGATGATACTTATCTCTAGATTTTTAGGACACCTAATCCTCCTTTCACAGTCTTGGAACTTAACCTAATTTGTAACCATGTTGGTCTTAGCTTTGATCAACCCTCTCGATCCCTGATAATTGAAAGGTGCAGATCTGTCTATCAATAATTTTTAGGACACCTAACACTTGAAGGCTTGATCACTTGGATTGATTGATTACAAAGGTGGAGGGTGGAGATTTTTACATGGCATCTCCAAGTTTCAGGACATTCCCATGGTCCCACCTCCTTAATAGATGTTGGAAATGAATTACCCAACAGTCGATAATGATCCATTTCTACCTAGATTTGTCCAAAGAATACTCTAGATATTTTCATTGGCTACTAAACAATTATGGTGTTCCTTATGCTATACAAGAGGTCTAGCATATTCATGATCTTAATTTTTTTGTTTTTAAATATATATTTGAACAAAACCCCTCAAATTTCGGTAGACCATCTGACTGATGTTCTGTTTCAGTGAAACTTTTTCCTCTCAAGTGTCACCTTTCTCCCTAAGAATTTTGCTATATAAAAACTAATTTTCTTTCATCGGAAAAAAAAAATAATAATCTTCTCTCTCTCTCTCTCTCTCTCTCTCTTCCATTTTCCCTTCTTTCCCAAACATATGTGGGAAAAGGAAGAAGTTTTGCTATGCAATGAAAAGATAGTGAAACTTTTTTGTTTAAAGTGTTGATTGCATGGTTTCCACTTCCCTGTTTAGCATGAAGAACTCCTTTTATCTTCAGGACTAAATAAATTACTTGAATTTTTACCTAATAACGAGAAATGTGCCATTTGGCTGGAGTGGGGTTTTTTCCCCTTTTCAAATCAGTTGGTTTCTGACGCACCAAATCTCTCTATCATTTTGGCCCTAACAAAATTTACTCTCTTGGTGTTAAGATAGGGAAGCTTCAAGTAACCCTGTCTCCTTGAGGGCATTGTTCAGAAACAGTAGCTCAATTGAGTCTTCCAAGTAAGGACACTTGTACTAAATTTATAATGTTTTTTCATTTAATTGCATAGGTAATGGGAATGCCTTTACAGAAAGTTTTGCTTTTACCAATGGTTCATCTTGGCATTATGGCTAGAAATCTTTCCTTACAAATGAGTATGATTAACCCAATGTTCTTCTCAAATAACTTTACTTCCTTATCATTAATATATGGAATCTTTTAATATCTTTGTCTGATATCCATCATCATATAGTGGTTGATGTGTCCATTGTTATTTTGGCATCTCTCTTTTGTTGTAGGTCCAAAGCTGCTTCCAGAAAATCAAATCAATTGTTGCTTTTCTTGGAAGATATTAAAGTCCTTTTGCTGAACAAGGTTTATGTCATAAATGTTTTAGGTACCTTTTCCTCCTTCTGGTCTCTGTATTCTCTCTCTGTTTTGTTGGCACAATCATATCAGAACTTCTTCGCTGTGAATTGAATTTATATATCAGTCTTCCGTATGAATCTTGTCTTTAACAGTCACTTTTTCACCTTGTCGATTCATTTAATATCCTTTTACTGTCATTTCCTCTTGGTAGGTTACATAGCATACAACTTTGTCATAGGTGCTTACTCATATTGGGGGCCCAAAGCCGGTTATAACATATATGATATGGTTAGCTTTGTCTCTTCTAATGATTTTATTTGCATGCAATTTTAACAAGTTTTTTCCTTCTTTCTTTTGTGCCTTTCTATTTACATAATGTGAGTTATTTCCCCTTTAGATTAAGATAATTCCAAGTAAAGCATAGGAATATTACTGTCTATTAAATTCAGGTTCTTATGGCAGACTAAGGCAGATATGATATTTGGAGGAATTACAATTGTGTGTGGAATATTGGGCACATTGGCAGGTGGCTTGCTTCTGGATTTCTTGAGTAATACCTTGTCAAATGCATTCAAGGTAGGTATTTATTTGTTTGTAGAGGGACATTCACTTTGTACCTTTTTACAGGTTTCCGATTGCAGTGTTCTTCCCTGTCAAGCTATTGAGAAAGATGAACTCTGTTTTTTATCACAGTGGCTTGTGCCTCAAGAAATATGAATTCATGCTCCCTGAACATCTCCTAAACGTGTATCTCAAGATTAATTACATGTGGTATTTATTTGATAAATCAATTTAACAAGGGTTGATTTTATTTTCTCCCAATATTTAGCACGAGTCGCTAACCATGCCATCTAATCCTTAGGATTCAGTATCATGGCTGCAGTTATGGAATTAATTAATTTCTGATGTATTTACAAGCCCATGCAACATGAAAACTGAGATTGATCTGAATCTGCTGTATATGGGGTTGTTTGGGAAATCCCAGGATCAATTTAAAAAAAATGGCTCACACTTTATGAGGAAAAACTCCTCTTACATGTTTATCTTGTACATCACAAAATCACTAGAAATAAGCTAATTCAAACACCTACAATGTTGTCATCCCCCCCCCTCCTTATGATTTAACAAGGGTTGATTGGTCTGTAATGATTTGCAATGCCACTTCAAGTGTACCTGTTCATTGCATGAATTGATATGTATTAGTACTGCATTATTAACTCAAAACTTTTATCCGCCTCTTGTGCATGCTTCTATTGATAACTAACATGAAACAACTAATTGCTGCATCTAAGTTTTTTTCCTTTGTCTTCTATGGATGGACAGTCACGCCTAAGTTCCACCTAGCATATTGCTTATATTACATTGGTCTGTTCTCAACAATCTCGCTTTAAAATCTTGTGCAGCTTCTTGCAATGACGACATTTATAGGTGCAGCATTTTGCTTTAGTGCATTCTTATTTAAAAGCATGTATGGCTTTCTTGCACTTTTTGCTGTTGGTGAAATTCTTATCTTTGCCACTCAGGTAAATATTCTTCTCTTTGGTGGGAATATCTTTTGTTCAATTGTTCTATTTTCATTTTATATATAACAAAAAGATTGCTTGTTTTATTGAATCTTGTCAAAATAATTTATGTGCTTGTTGTCTAGGAATAATTGAAATTCAGTTTCTTTATTTCACTTTTAACAAGCAAGATCTTGAAGTTCCCAAGTTTAAGGTGCTATTTGTCATGTGGAAATTTAGAAGCCAGAAATTTAACATTTTTCTCTATATCTAATTTCTTCTGATTTATTTTCAGGGTCCTGTAAATTATGTATGCCTACATTCTGTTAAACCAAGTTTGAGGCCCCTATCGATGGCTATTTCTACCGTTGCTATCCATGTCTTCGGAGATGTGCCTTCCTCACCCATTGTTGGAGTCGTCCAGGTCAGTTTTAATTTACTTGTTCACTCGTTTATTTATCAATTATATGATGAAGATTTGAACCTTACTTATTTTTTGGGCTAAGGTCTGATCCATGTTGAAGCTGTGGGTATATTAAAGTTTTTTTGGATAAATATTGCTCCGAAAGTGTATTGTTAACACTTCCAAAAGTATGTTAATCCAACAAAAACGTCCTGATGCCCACAGCTCCCACGCAAAAACTTCTGAGAAAAAATTGGGCCTTATCCCTTATTTTTTCCAATTGATATTCTGTCTCTTTTATAGTTTCCTGCATAGACATAAGTTGTTTTGGTGGAAATCTTTTGGGAAATTGATGTCCATTACATGATAAGTTTTAGATAAAATGATATTGTAAGAATATGACAGCTCTAACTAACTGAATAGCCTCCCAATCAAGTAAACAATATCCTTTGATCAATGAACTTCATTGAGGGTAATTTTGAAATTTAAAAGGTTAATTAATTTTAACTAAATTCCTTACAAAGTTGTTAATAGGTTCTCATAATATGATTGTTAAGTTTGAGGTCAAGAAGTATTCTAATGTTAGCATTTGATATTTTGCTGGGATTACAGGATCATATCCACAACTGGAGAACAACTGCTCTGCTTCTAACTGCTATATTTTTTCCAGCAGCTGGATTCTGGTTTATCGGTAAGTCGTATGTTAATTTTTTTCTTCTTTATGGCTATCTGATTAAGTCAAATTTAAACATTGTTGAAGTTACATGTTAACTTACCCATGTATTTTTACACCAACAGAAATTTTTTAACATGATGCAACTTTTATACTCCCTCCAGTTTTAAATTTGAAAGCTTCTTAAGGTGTTTATTTTGGTCCTAAATGTAAAGCCGCAATCAATTTTCTCTTCCAAACCTGTAATCTTTCTCCCCAAACTACCTTACACATATTAAGAGAGTTTTCATCAAGAAAGTACCGATGCAAATAAAAGGGTATTTTAGGAAAACTAACACTCATTATATATACATAATTAACATAATTAATTTTCTTAATATTTACAAATTAGTTATCTAGCTTCTACGTTAAGATTCGGAGGAGTATGATGGTTCATTGTATCATTTCAATGGACAAGTATCTATGTGCTGCATCAAACATGAAAAATCTTGAATGCCATGATTACTTCTTTCACTTTTGTTTGCGATATACACCAGTACTTTTACAAGTACTAGTGTTTCAAACCGGTTCAAGGTTTTATCATCTTATACGAGGCAAAACAGTTTCACAAGATCATATGATTCATGTTATGTCCTGGCAGGAATATTCTTACCTAGTGAAGATAAATTTAACGAGGAAAGGGAGAATGAAGTATATTCCGGCGAACCTTCAAACACACCATTGCTTCGAGAGAAGCCTGGAGAAACCAAAGGAGCAGCAGAAACAGCATCAAAAGCTAAATCCTCAGAATGCTGATATTCTTGGGATGATTATAGAAGCAATCTATGCGTTGTAAATAGCATGTACTGTTGTTTTGTTTTTGTTTTGGTGGGGAGATATGGCAGACAAGTAGTGGTTATATTCTTATATTTGGTTCATGGTTTTTGGAGGTTACTTGACTAGAACCACAGTGTAAGTAATATATATATATATATATATAGAGAGAGAGAGAGAGATGAAAGTGATGAAATGTTATTTTGTTAATTTAGTTAATTATCCTCCAACTCTTCCTCTTTTCCTCCTAATATTTTGATTGACCCTCTTTTTATTAATGTATTTTTTTTAGCCTTGTGATCCTTCACTTGTTCACAACAATCATTTGTGCACCAAAATAAAAAAAAAAAGGACTGTTGATTTCCTCTCTCTCTCTCTCTCTCACACACACAACAAGTATGATTAGTGAATAATAAAATTGCAGGTGGTTATGCTCTTGAATCTTCTCCATCCACAAAAGGAAGAGTGAATTTGGGAAGAGTAGTGACACAACGCAACTACGCAAGAGAATATAAGTATTGCACAAAAGACTCGTTTTATACTCCATTTCCTTACATAGATCCTAATAACAATATGGCTAGTTAACTTTTGCAGGGTGAATAAAAAAGTTAAATAAATTGTTTAATTATAATATGTGTTCTGAATTAATCATGCATATCATTAGATTATATATCAGTTCATAATTCGGTTAAATTAGTTTGGACAAAAATTATAAATACATTAATTAACTTCTTTAATCCCTCTGAAAAATTAATTAGCTCTTATATTGCCTTTGATTTGAAATATGTGATCTATTTGCCCAATTCAATTAGATTAAGGATATTAGTCACACTCCTCCGATTCTTAATGTAAAACCTAATTTAGGATTTGATCTTTGTCATAAATAAAGGATATTTTCTATTTTTTATTAGGTTTCCTTCTCTATTAATGCTCGTTCAACAATAATTGAGTAACAAATATTCAAGGAATTAAGAAAGATGATTAGGATGCTCTAAAAAATGACATATCTGCTGATTTAATTAACATCCTTAAACTTTTTTAGATAAACCATATATATAATATTTGTATATACATGTATATTATAATATTAAGATGCAATTTTAGCAATAGAGTTTTTATCATAAGCATATAACGTAAATAAGTTTTGAATGTTATAAAAGTAGACACAATCTTTTAACACATTGTGTAGATTCTATATTCAAACTAATTCTAATCCAACCCATTTCATGAATAAAATGTGACCAATAACCAACCAACAAAACTACTTGTTAGAGATAAAAATTAATTTAGAAATTCTGTAAAATTGGCTCAAGCATCCGTCTATCCGTCTCTTCTTTTACATGGACCCACTTGTTATTTCTCTAACTTCATAACGGATGTTAGAATCAATTTAATATAATTATGAAATTCGCTTGAAAAACCTAATAGTGTCAAACGCCCACAAAAAACTCCATTATTAAAATTATAACTTAACCCTAAATATATTACTGCATGTATTAGTTTTGAAATTAGTAATATCTGTGTGTGTGGGAGTCTTGCATCAACCCTCATAGTTAAACTCTCACGTAATTATTAAAGCTATCTCAACTACTCTTTCTCTATCTACCTTGATACGATATATGCTTCAAACAACGAATTATGAGAGGCTTCCACAAGGAAACCCCTCTCCAAAAATAGGCGTATGCCGCTTCAAGCAACGAGCACACGGTATTCTTTAGTAAAAGGCGAAAGAATAGTTCGCACTGTGCTCATTGCACGGCTCCGTGGATTCTAAGGGGAAGAAAGAGGCCTTTATATAGTCCTACTATAGCTAGCTTCACTTTGTAACCTCTCGATGTGGGACTTGAGAATGCTTCCCAGATCACATTCTTTCAAGTTTGATTCCATAGGCCCACACAATGTTCTGCTTTTGGGCTATCACATTTACTACCCTTATCCCTTCTTGTTACTCTGTTCATGTTTTTTCTCTACTTATCTACTTTTTCTCAATTTTTATGGAAGTAATGATTCTGGCTATCATATATTTTTCATGTTTGCCAATGTATGGTAATGCATAGAGAGTGCGGTTGAAAATTGGCCGCATTGTATGAGACTAGAGAAAAAGCATTGTTGTAAGTGATTAAACATGTTAAGATAACGCCAACAGAGATTTAGTCTAATAGAAGAGGTTAATGTTTGAACATCCGTTGGAAAATATGGCAAATTTAGTGTCAGATGATGCCTTGAAGTGGATTCCCTTCAATATGAAGATATTTGTGCTTAGCAAATATGTATATATATGATAAACTCTGATCCTGCCTGGGAATACATGATTAAGTCTAGTATTCCTCTGATGTATAGTTAAACTGGTTTGATAAATTTTAACGACAAATATGCGAGTGGTCTAATCATGTGAACTTCTTTGCTCAACTATCACCTTTTAAAAATTTGTACGATGTTTTTTGCCGACTGAAGTGCAGAACCATGTTGTATTCTTCAGCGGAAACAATTTTGTTCTGCATGAACAAGAAAGACTGGATGCCAAGGTTTTTTTTAATAGCCACAAGAGACATTAAATTTGAGATATTAGCATCCTCTCCCAATAATATTCAAACTTTGATTCAAATTACAATTGATTAACCTTTTCTGCTATATCTAATTCACATGATAATACCAAGTAATTATAGTCAAAATGCTTTTGACAGAATTGTTTGATTGTCATTCTCAATCATGGGAGAAGGATTAGTTAAAGTTTGATTTCACAAGTTAAAGATCAACAAAACCATGGTCTTGGTGGGCTTGTTTGGGAAACATGAATGCTTTCGCATAAACTGATACAAAACTATTTTCGGACGCTGTAAAATCACTTCCAAAAAAGATAATCCAAACAAAGATGAATAAAGTGTGCGTACAGCCGCCACACACATCCTGTGCATGATGTATATGAAGTTGTTGAACTTGTTAATGTCCATTAACTGAAAATATCCAACACAAGTTCTTTGACTTGCTCAAAGCAACACAATAATTGGTTTCTTGGGCACCACATGTTTGTTTTTTAGGAACAAGTGAATTCGTATCGAATGCAAGTTTCCCAGGTGACCAGACCAACATGCAATGTTATTATTGGCCAATCTAATAACTCACTACAGAAAGGGCACATGCCCACCATTAATTTCTGTACAAATATAACCCTACAAGTTTTGCGACTCTTGTGAAGATAATTTTCTTGATGTGTTAAACTTAATGTTAGTAATGCATCCGTCAGTCAAACACCAGTCCCACAATTAACAAGTTAAAACTCGTAATCTTCAGTTTAGCACCATCTGGCTTCCATCCCAAGAGAACGAAAAACAGATACGACAGCACCAGCAGCAGTAATCATTTTTCCACTAGGTTAGGGAGTTGGCTGTTGGAAATTGTGCACTAGGGGCCAATTATTATACCCCACACATTACTTATTTTAATGTATTTTCTCCATTTAATTATCATAATTTTTGTATGTTTATTAAAGTCATAGACACTTGTAAGAGTGCAAGGTGTTGGACTGACCCATTATGAGAAAGCTGCATGGATTAAGTCATTAGTTTACTCACATGTAATCACGTCACAATGCCCTTTGACCTGAGATCATCATGGATTCCTACATGAAAGTCACTAAGCTTTGATCTAGTCAAAAGTCACCTTTGACTAGGTGATGATAAAGGCTATAATCGGGTTTAAGGGTTTTCATGTGAAGGAATGTGAGTGATCAAGATGAGATTTATCCCTCACATTAGTTGAGAGATATTACCGGGCCCCTCGATGAGTGAGTCTGAGAAATGTATAGCCATACTATAACGAAAAGGGGTTTTTTTGTTGCTTTGATCAGACTACTCAGGGATCGAGAAAGTAATGGTCAGAAATAGAAGGATGATGTCATCCATGCATCATCCTTAATTGAGATATTACGTGACAAAAGGGACGTGATATGGTTGCATAAAAGGTTACGTTGTGTTAACGATCCCCGTATGATTTGTGTAGTCGTGATGTCTTGCTAGAGACCGCTTGCGACTTGTGGGCTGATGGTGAGATTAGTTCACTGCCAACTTTATATAAGCCTACATGGTCGCACGCAAGAACAGCCCAGCATAAACTTTATTTTTAGGGTTTATTCAAATTTTAAATATATGTGTATATATGTTGAAATTCGAAATTGCACAATATTATATAAATAATATTTATGTGTGTTAGTTTAATTTATTTGATAAATTAAATAATTAGCATCAATTTAATTTATAAAGATAAATTAAATCTGTTGGCTTATTAGTTAGATTAATTAAATGGATATGATTTGATCAGATCAATTTTATCCAAATTAAAATTGCAAAATTCGAATTTTACATTTCAAATTTCGAATTTCAAGATTAAATCTTGAATATCCTTTTGAAATCCGAATTTCAAGATTAGATCTAGAATATCTTTTGAAATCCGAATTTCAAGATTAGATCTACAATATCCTTTTGAAATTAAAAGTCGAATTTTTCAATATTAATAAAAGATTAATCCTTGATTATGATGCCTCTATGAGCTTTATAAATATAAGTGCCCATGAACAGAAGAGGCATCCTATTCTGAATTTGAATTCGTTCTTGAGCCACGAAACCCCAGAGAGAGAGAGAGTGAAACAAAGAGGCGCTAGCACGCTGCTATTGTTGGAGATTGTTCGCATGGATACTAGTAGAGGGAAGCGATTGAAAGAACGCCAGCTTCTCGTGATCGGAAGCAAGAGCGTGGAAGGCTGTGGAGTTTGAAGAGATCCAGACGCAAAGGAAAGGACAATCTCGAAACGCAAAAGGTACGTCTTCATCTCCTCGATCTAAACGCCTTTGACAGATCCCTATTTGGTATTAGAAAATTTTAAATTCTGCTGTTTGTACGTCCTAATCCCAACATTGGCTACATGTAACACACGATGCTATAGTGCTCTATTAACAGTTAAATCTTTAGATAGATTATTAAACAAAAGATCATATTCAATAAAAAAAATTGTACAATGTGCAATGGCAAAAAGTGGATAAGATTATATGCACCAAACTAAAATTGAGGACAAAAAGCACTGATATATATAACAGAGATTTATCCAGAAAATCCAACAGAAGAAGAGTTCGTGATATCATAAAAAGGGGGACAGAGTTCCAAAGAATGAAGGCAGTAGCAGCACCAGCAGCGACTGCTCTATCAAATAGCAATGCATCATCAATCTTACACAAGTGACAGCTCGCCTGCAGGAATGGATCTCTTGACAAGTTTGTTCCATGATTCGTTGGTCTCGGTGATGACCTTTAGAGCATAAGCCTGTTTTTATCACATTCAAAGTTCATGATGCTTATCAAACAAGATAAGGATAATAATCATAATAGAAAACAGAGTCCAAAGATGATAATCACAGTATACCAGCACCGCACATGCCTCTAAAGTATCTTTCTTTGGTTCATTACAGATAGATCAGAAACCATATCTTGATCCCCCCAAAAATAATGTGATTCTTGTTTTGATGCGATCAAGATTAGTCAAGCAAAGTTATGAAAAATTAAGGATGCTTAGTTGGTCATCAAGCAAGTTCAGCAGCCTCCTCATCTTTGAGCTTCTTGAAGAAGTAAAATTTGAAGAAAAGTGATACCATGTTAAGGGGTAAAATTGGAGATAGAAAGCTTTACAAAAAGATCATGAAGAGTGGAAAAGATCTGAAAAAGAAAAACCTATCCAGTGATCGTTTCCTCAGCAAACCTGAGGCAAATTCTTAATGGATCATAAAAACGGCATCCCAACAACTCCAAAGAGCGCTAGACGTTGAATTCTTAAGCCAAACAAAACCAAATTTCAAAGGAAACCAACACTGCTCACCCACTAGAGCATGTTCTTGGATACCATATCACCAACAAGGGTTCCAAGCAAATTCTGTCATTCATATATTTGATACTTTTCAATATATGATTTACAGACTAGAGCCTTGAATTGTGCCTTTTCTAAGCAAGGCAACCAGCTAATCTAGGCTAAACTTTAAAAAAAGATAATATTTACAGATAGTCCGATACTTGTGTTATAACATGAAAGTAACAAAAATACCTTATTTGCTGGCTTGTTGCCGAGGCCAAATTTATTAGCTGGTTTTCCATCAGGTATCTTGTAGTCTCTGAACCAATCCCTAATTGCGGTAAGGGTGCCCTGAAGACAACTCCAGATTAATCACCAATAAATATTGCTAATTAAGGCACCGACCAAGACTTATGAGTAGTAAATCGTTGTGTAATCATAACAATGACACAGGACCATTACTAAGAGTTAGTTACATAAGGGTCAGAATATGGCTGTTAAGGTCAGTCTTGTTGCCTATATAAATGAACCCTTTTAACGCAGTGTATGCCCAAGATCGTTCTGAATATATGTGAATTGGTTCAGCCCCATTGTTCTCTCTCTGTTTCTCTATTCTTCTCTTTTCTTGCAACCATCTGTTTCTCTTGTTCTTCCCTGTTTCTTTTATATGTGAAAGGGATAGAGGAATTTTATAATGAATCTTTCTTTTTGGATGCATCACAATTAGGTGTCAACAACGAATTTATAATCAGCAAGGCATATTGAACAAATTTAACCCATAAAGTTAATGCTTCTTTAAGGTCAATAAAATCTGCAAAAAGCATATCTAAATGTTAGGTCAACAACATGAGGTACCGCAAAAGAGAAAAACCATAAGCAATGGAGCTGTTTCTTACGGATAATATCGAAGCTTTCCCTTTTTCGTATCCTGCTTAATGGGACTGAATGGCTCGTCAGTAGCAACCTCCATCTTTGCACTAGATTCTTTTGGTATTTCAACAATAAAGTTAAAGACATCAGTACCTAGCTGCAACGGAATATCATGCCAGGGAGAAACCTGCATTGTACATCATGAATTTCCGTAAGCATTAGGTAACATTAAAAACTGTACTAGTGACAAGAACTCTCCATTTTCACAAGAAGCACAAATATTAGGAAACTTATAGATGCAACAGAACTCTGAGTTACGTACTCTATTCTATAGAAAACTTTTGATCTGTTTATGCTAAACAACACTATCAATCCAGAAGTTAATCCAAGAAAAATACTAGCAAAAGATTATCCTCTGTTTCACTCACTCCACCAGAAACTATGAGACCTGGTAACCGGGTGGAAAATCTAGGATTTGAAAATTTGCAAGTGAGATAACTTATGTTAGTCCAGGAATCTTCCGAATTATCACCAGCATTTAAAAAAAATGGGTTTATCAAACAATACTCCGCGGTTAAACAAGAACAAACTACTTAGTGTAAAAAAAACAATGCTTTCTGATTCCAAAAGCACATTGGTGCCAATTTATCAAACATAAAAGCTACATCTACCACCCATATCATTTGAATCCATATCTAAGAGAGAGGTATTAAGCATGAATCGATAATCTATCCAACATGTAATCCTCATTCTTTTTCTCCAACGAATCAAACACTCCTCGATTAAATACAGAATCACAAGAATTTCGCGGCACAAAAATGCAATTTTAAAATACAAAGGAGACTATATATAAGAAAGAAAAAATACGTAGCACGCAACCCATTTCACAAAGTCAAAGCCATTAAACCAGTAATTAGATACCCATTTCCGCCAACACCAAAAATGCAATGAACAGAATGAACGAATCAAAGGAGCGAAATTAATCAACCTTCTTCCCGGATTTATCAACGAAGAAAACTCTATAATCTAAGGTTTCAGGATGGCCTTCCTCCTTGACCTGAACCTCGGGATTGTAGATAGCCCGGCAAGTGTAAGTCCTCTTGGAAGGTGGGCAACGAAGCTTGAGGTTCTTGAGGCAAAGGCTACCAACGAAGGGCTTTTGCCTCTGCAAAAATGGGGATTTAGTAAGCAAAGAGCACGTAGAGTTGCTGGCTATGGTTATAGCTCTGGTGGCCGCCATGGTTGCTCGCTGATGCTGCTTCAGTGACTCTGACTTGAGGCTGAGGCTGTGACTTCCTTGTTATACTGATAGGCTCCCTCCTCCTCCTCCTCCTTCTTTTAATTATTATATATATTGGATGCATATTTATTCTTTTCAATCATTTAGAGGTCACATCAGTTTTTTAATTTTCTTATATTGTTTACTTTTTAGTTTATATAAAAATAAATATTTATTGTTGTACAAGCTTTTCTTTACATTATTCTTCTATATTAAATTAAATAAGAAATTAGTCGTCTAATTAAAATAATCTTAGTATTGAGGAAATTTTCATATTTACCTTAATTAACACTATCTATTTAATTTTTAAGAAATTAAATACTAAATAATTTATGTAATGTAGCGCTTTTTTTTTTTGCGAACATGTAATTTAAACACATTTAAAATTGGAGTGATAATGAATGACATATATTTAATCCGGTAAAAATGTAAAACTTGGTTTAAAATTTCAGACAAAAATGATTTTGTTATAAATACTTTATAAGGGTGGATGTCCATGGACTCTTGATTCCCTAAGCAATAAGTACTATACATGAATTGTTGTTGAGAAACTAAAGAGGTGCTCAATGTACAAAGTATCACAATATATGTACACAATGTATGTACAAAGAGTCACAATATATATCCATCCATCTCGATTGTAACATTTATTGCTTATGGCTCTTAGAGGTCACTCTTAGATGCCTATAAATAGGGCTTTATACATGACATACAACACACATCTAAAAGTGAATAGAAATCCTCTCAAAACTTTCTCATTCTATCAAAGTTTATCTTCTCTTCTCTTTCTCTATTTAGCTTTAATTTATAACACGTTATCAGCACGATTGCTTTGACAGAGGTATTCTTCCCCATAGTTACCTTAGTGATTTCATCTATTTTCTTCTACTATGCCTTTGTTTAATATCGATCTATCTGGGATAATCTTAGCCACTATATGGAATTAAAGTGAATC
>JANTPZ010137746.1:33181-49677 GCA_025593235.1 Vachellia pachyceras
CCAGCATTATCCAATCAGAAGGATGCGAGCCTTTCCTCCATACCTGTTCCATCACACAGCCTATCTCTCAACAATTCGAAGCACATAATAATCCATACTTTTATAAATATATTAATTATGTGGATGTCCATTAACTCTTAACCTTCTGCATCATAAATGCTGTTCATAAATTGTTACAGAGAAACGAAGAGTTATTCAATGTACAAAGAATCACGATTAATATTCATTAATTGTACTATTAAGTGTGACTTTTGGAAGTCATTCTCATATGCCTATAAATATGTCTTTGTACTTGATGAATGGAATAGAGAAAACTGAATGTGCATTGCTCTCCTATCTTCTCTTCTCTTCTCTTATCCCTAATCCCAAAAGCTCTTACTTTTATAACACGTTATCAGCACGATTGTTTTGATGGAGGTATTCTTCCCCATAGTTACCTTAGTGATTTCATCTATTTTCTTCTACTATGCCTTTGTTTAATATCGATCTATCTGGGATAATCTTAGCCACTATATGGAATTAAAGTGAATCTTTTACCGATTGTTTTAAACATCGGGTTCCATGGCTTAAATTGGAGATTATTATTGTTTTCTTCTTATAATCTCATTTATCATTTCATATATATACATATATATTATTTATATGGCTTCAAGCCTTGTATATATCTGATTTTATATTAAGAAATTATATGACTAGAAGTTATATTTCTTTTAATCTGGTCAGAAGCCATATTTATTTGATTCTATGGTATATGACCATAAGTCATATACATTTTACATTCTATCTTATGGCCATAAGCTATATACAACCTTTATCCTGAAGATAAAAGGTCAAAAGTTATATGTATTTTATTTCCAATTTTGATATAATATGACCAGAAGTCATATTTCTTTTAATATGGCCAGAAGCTATATTCATTTGATTCTATTGTATATGACCAAAAGTCATATATATTTTATATTCTATCTTATGGCCATAAGCCATATACAACTTTTATCTTGAAGATAAAAGGTTAAAAGTTATATTTCTTTTATTTCTGATTTTGATATAATATGACTGGAAGCCATATTTCTTTAATCATTTAATTTTGAGAATTTATAGTCAAAAGTCATATTTCTTTAATTTCATGCTATATGGCCAAAAGCCATATGCATTTTTATTTTCTAACTTATGGCCGGAAGCTATATATAACTTTTATCCTGTTGATAAATGATCAGACATCGTATTTCTTTTTAATATGGCCAGAAGCTATATTCATTTGATTTTATGATATATGGCCAGAAGCCATATACATTTTTATATTTTATCTTATGGCTATAAGCCATATACAACTTTTATCCTGAAGATAAACGACCAAAAGGCATAAATTTTTATTTTCTATCTTATTAAATGGCTATAAGCCATATAGTATTAATTTTCTATTATGAAATAATATGGCCATAAGCCATATTACTTAATCCTCATTTTGGTATTAACTGGCTTGAAGCTATGAGAATTATATGACCTAAAGTCATAAAGTTTTAATTTTCTTATTTTAAATATAAGATTTCATGACTTAGATTAGATATTGTTATTACGTTCTTATTATGATCTCATTTATAAGTTCATATATATATATTGTTATTTTAGTATGACCAGAAGTCATACACCTCTAATTTATATTCATAAATTATATGACCAGAAGTCATATTTATTTTATTTTTGATTTTGATATAATATGGCCAGAAGCCATTTTTCTTTAATTATTAAATTTTGAGATTTTATGACCATAAACCATATTCCTTTGATCTCATGCTATATGGCCAGAAGCCATATGCATTTTTATATCTTATGACCAGAAAATATATACAACTTTTATTATTTATTTTATTAAATGGCCAGAAGCCGTATATCTTTGATTTTCTATTATGAAATTATATGGCATTAATTTCTCATCCTTGTCTAATTGATTGGCCTAAAGTCATGAGAATAAAATGGCCCGAAGCCATTAAGTTTTAATTGTCATGGAGGCATGAGATTAATTATCAAACATAAGTTTTTGTTTTGTTTTATTGCATTTCATATTTCAAGAATTTCCTTTATTACCTTAATCTAAAGTATGATTGGTAAATTTAAGTTTGTGACTCTTGATATTACTGGAAAGACATATTTATTATCAATATCTGATTTATATTTTGCCACCATAAAGGTCTCAATCGAATATTTGACCATAAAGATCCAATTTTCTTTGGATCAATGTGAAGGAAATATATGGCCACTTGAATATGGTTATCCTTCCAAAAGGCTCATCCAAAATTTCTCCTGAAGTAGCAATATTGTGAAAGAGGTTTTAAGAAATATGTATTATTATTTTCTTACCTCCTTATGACTGAACAAAATAATGAACTTTATTGAAAAATCATGAATCCCGTCCAACTGGCTCGAATCCATTACCAGAAGTGAATGTAATATCTAACAAATATGTTTATGGCCTTGGATGTGGATGAGAGCATAGATGTGGCTACAATCGTGGGCGTGGCCATGGTCAGAATCACGATGGTTCAAATTCCCACCTGAAGCAGGGAATGATTGATAAGAACAATATAAAAGGGTAATATATATGGGCATAAAAAGCTCCAAAAGAGCCAATTTATGTGAAACTTATTAAATTTCATAATATCTGTAGAAATGGATACCAAATAGAAATAAAAGTTATATAACCAGAAGTTGTATAATCTTGATCTCTTATTTTAATATGTATGGCTGATGCCATATATTTTATAAAATAGTCAGATGCTATATTTATATAATTTAATTATTGTTATACTTACAGCACTATAAATTAAACATATATAACTTATATAATCATATATGTGTATATACTTTTGCTGTTAACTTTATGTTATTGTTGGTTATATATATATATATTTACATTTCACGTTCCTCCATTTTTCTATGGTTTTGCATATTAGCATATTTAAAAGCATATGATGGTAAACCAGAAGTTTACTGATACTGATAAATTTAATGTTTGACATGCATTAGTAAATTAGTAATTTACTGATAATTTTAATGCATATTATGAAATAGTAAACCAGAAGTTTACTAATTAATACAAACCAGCAGTTTGTTAATGTAAATAAGAAGTTTACTAATAAATTCATGAATGAGAAATGATTGGCCATTGATCAATGTTGGCCATGACCGGTTAATGTAAACCAGAAGTTGTTAATGTACATTGATCAACGTTGGCCATGACCGGTTAGACCATCCTGATTCAATTATTATGCGAGAAATAATTGAGAATAAATGTGGATACACCCTGAAGTGTCAATAAATACAACTATTTCTCATATGCTGCATGTTCCAATGGGAAATATATTATGAGACCCTCATAAAGTTAAATATAATGTGAGAATCTCACATTCTTAAAACGGATACATGATTATATGTATGGAAGAATAAACTTACATGGTGAACCATTTAGTTACCATATGGTTTTAATTGATGCATCAACTAAATGGTTTCACGTTTGTTTATTATCTTCTTGCAACCTGAAGTTTGTAAAATTCTTTACTCAACAAATATATTAGAGAGTATACTATCCTGTGTACTTAACCTGAAGTTTGTATGAATATATTAATTATGTGGATGCCCATTGACTCTTGACCTTCTGCATCATAAACGCTGTTCATAAATTGTTACAGAGAAACGAAGAGTTATTCAATGTACGAAGAGTCACAATTAATATTCATTAATTGTACTATTAAGTGTGACCATTGGAAGTCATTCTCATATGTCTATAAATAGGGCTTTGTACTTGATGAATAGAATAGAGAAAACTGAATGTGCATTACTCTACTATCTTCTCTTCTCTTATCCCTTATCACGAAAGCTCTTACTTTTATAACACACGTTTTTTTTCAGTTTTTTTTTTTTACATCTGTAAGAAAGGACGCTAAAAAAAGGGATAGGGTGGCTGATTCATTACGGTGATCCAAAGGCGAGCGTGATGACACGGATAGCGTGCGCGTGGCGTCACATAGAAGGGGGGGCGAGATGATGAGGTTGTTGAAGATCCAACGGCCCAGAAAGCAGGATGATAACATTTACCATGCTCAACAGTGAATCCAGATGATTCTCCCTCTCCTTAACAAACAGCAAAGCGTGCAAAGGTGCGCCTATTAATCATGCTTTCAGAATTCCAACGTTGAAAAAAAAGGAATAATAAGGGGATTTTAAATAAAATTTAGGTTTGGGAGAATAGCTTTTATAGATTTTAAAGTGAAATCTAGATTTTGAAAATGTGATTATGTTTGGGAAGTTTTGGCTTTTACGGATTACAAGACAAAACGTAGGTAGAAAAGATGAAAGAGAAAATTTATTAGGAGAGAGGGTGTGATTTGACAAGAAAATAATTTTTTCAAAATCTATATTTCAAATCGAGGTTTATATCCAAAATAGTTTTTTTCCAAAAAAAATGAGTATTTGAACAAAACCTAAATTTTAAAACCAAACATATGTTTTAGAAAGTGAAACCAAATAAGCTCAAATAGACTGTTAATAATTTCTAATCACATATAAATTTTATGAAGCTGGATATGATATATCATCATACATTTATAAATACATAGACATATACTTCAGGTCAATTCATAACTTACAACTACCAAATTTCACATAATAAATTTTACTGCTTAACGTACGCAAAGGAAAAAAAAAATGGATGGGATGATTCTACATGTAAATATATAATTTCTTACAAAAGAAAAAATACAAATAGGTCAGGGGGAGGTGTTAATTTAATAGTTTAAATAAAGCATGAAACTGATACACATTATGCATTACTTCATTTTCGCTCCTAGTAAAGAAAAGGGAAAATTCAACTACCGTGTAAAATGTAACATCTTACCGTTAATTTTTGAACGGAGGATTTTTCCCAATCCTCCAAAAAAAAAAAATGCACATGTTTAATTGAATGAATGGTACGTGGAGAAAAATAAAATGGACTTGTTTGACGGTTTTTTGAAAAATTCAAATACATTTTTAATAGTATTTTTTAATAAAATAAGATAATTTTTTTTACATATTTATCTCAACTTACATAAAAGTATTTTTCTATCACGTTTCTAAACAAATATAATATACAGTGAAATGTGGAGGAGCAGGTAAGCCATGCACACGCGTGCATCACACATTCACACAAGAAAGAAACAGCATGATGTGGTGGGCAGGGGGGCCCACTGTCCTAACCTCAGCACAGAAAAGGCGGTTGGAAGGGAGATGATTGAGCGGTGAGAGTCACGCGGGCGTAGGGAGAGTGAAGGATGTGAAGTGTGGCGTTGTGAGGCCGGCAAGTCAAAAATAAAAGCCGCTTTCCTGTCCCCCCAACGCATTGCACCATCTCTCCTGCCCCTGTTTTCCTCTGCCCCCTCCACCCCTCCTCCACCCCTCCCCCAAATTCCCTCCTCCATGCCTCTCTCTCATTCCTAAAGTAACAATAGATAAAGCATATTTTAATATTTTATATTTGTGTCAGGTTTTATTTTAATTCTTTAAATTTAAAAAATATACTTTCAATCCCTCAAACTTAACGTCGTTAGTTTCTCTTAATAAAAAATGCTGACTCATCAAATTTAATCAATAACTGTGCAATAAAATGTTGATAAAGCATACTCACATTTTAATAATATAATAAATTTGATATTTTAAATTATGTTAAATAAAAAAGTATCTAAAATAACATAGTTAAGTTTGATGAGTCAGCAATTTCTGTTAGGAGAGACTAACGGCATTAAGTTTGAGGGATTAAAAGTGCACTTTTTAAATTTAAAGGACTAAGATGAAACCTGATGCAAACATAAAAAATTAAAAGTATACTTTAACCATGCCGAAACGGACGATTTAGAAACCAGATCCGCAGTAAACAGCAGGAAGAGAGACAAACGCGAGAGAGGACCCACGCTTCACACATATCATTAATTTCCACCGTGCATGAATATATATTATATATATATATATAAAATAATTAGAACAAATTAAAAAAGATTAAATAAATACTGCAGTATGGCGCCGCTCTTTTAATTTCTCTAATGATCTGTTCACTCACTAATATGCGCTGTATAGATAAATATATAATCGATTCTCCAACTCAATTAATTAAATGCACTCTTGTCGCGTATATAGGAATATAGAAATGGTCAGGGTTCCGTGGAAGTGATGATAGATGGAGGAATAGCATATTATATAATCACTTGGGAATTTACCATATACCATTTATTATTGACAAAAGATTCTTCACTGCTCCTCAATTCAATACGGTTCTATCGGATAAGAAAAAAGAATACATTAGTTATTGAAAAATAAAGGCCTTTTCATTAATACAGTACTAAACATCGGAGGCATTATTATTTTGTTTAGCGTGCGAGGAAGAAGGGTCAATAATGTTTAGGAGGACTGATCCTCTTGGACCTATCTGAGAATGCGGTAGAGAAATATTTTTACGTTAGGAAAAAACTTTGTGCATGTTTGATAAAGCGTTGAGAAATTACGTTCATGTAAGTTAAAAAAAAATTTATCTTACATACTTACCCTGTAAATGATGATCATGTTAATTTAAACTGGTCTTTTATTTTCTTTTCTGAAAAAAAAAAAAGAAGGCTTTGATAACTTTTGAAAAGGGCATTTATGGGGTTTTCTCCGTTGCAGCCAATATGGCCATGAGGATCGAAAGCCCTATGCTCCATCGCATTGTACATGTGTATGCATGTATGCATTAAAAGAACGCATGCGTGGCGTTATTCGTAGTAAACCGTTGGATCACACTTTTGTGTGGGTCCCATCTATTGTTCGGCGGATTATTATTATTCTTATTATTAAAATTAAAGCAACAGAATAGTTCTGGATTTACATTATACATATCATCATTAATATATCAACACACCGAGATATATATATATATAGTTACATCACATTTCTCTCTCGTCTCACACAAATAAACGGAGAAGTACAGTCTTATTGATAAGATTGGGAGCTAGTTTAAAAATCTGTTTGAGAATATCTTTAAGGGAGTTTATGGTAAAATTTATGTTTTGGAGAATAGATTTTAGGAGAATAGCTTTTACGGATTTTAAGGTAAAATCTAATGTTTAAAAAGTGATTGTGTTTGAGAAGTTATTGACTTTTACAGAGTTCGAGGTAAAAGATAAATAGAAACAAGGAAAGAGAAAATTTATTATAAGTAAGAGTGTGATTTAATAAAAAATTATTTTTAAAAAATTTAGATTTCAAACCTAAATTTTATTACAAAGTCTAAATTTTAAAAAAAATATGAGTATCTGAACAAAATTTAAATATTACCACAAAAGTTAGGTTTGAGATTGTGATCCCAAACGAGCCTTGTATCCATGAATTCAATCACTTGCAGTATGAATACATTTGCATTGCACTTAATATTTGATAGTGGCTTAAATATAATTATCTCTGTGTCTATAAAAAAAGTGGGATTATTTATTTCTCAAAATTTACACACGATATATATATATAAGAAAGGGGCCATCTGCCCCATTTTTTACTAAAAAAAATGAAAATATCTCTTGTTAACACGCAGTGTAAAACATAAATAAGTAAAGGGAATAAAATGTGCTTCATTTCTAATTGGATACAAAATGTGCAGGAGATACCGTAATTAAAAAAATAAAAAGGAGAACAAAATAAAGGGAGATGCATTTTTTTTTTTCAAGACACTTTCTTTTTTATTGAAGTCCTTATTTTAATGCATTGAGCTTCACATCGGACAGCAAATGAGCTTTTGTTACTTTGTGACAAATGGAGGGTCCTTAGCTCCGTTTCTCCTCTCTCTCTCCCTCTCTCCCAGCTAGTCTCTGTGCGTGCTCACTCAATCGCTCCTCTCTCCTTCCTCTTCCTCTTAATCTTTCTGATCTGCTAATTGTACAGGTAAAACGTTGTAATCCTTCGTTCTACAAGTCTTGCTTCCAAGTTTTGTTTTCTTTCATTGGTCAAATCAAGCAATTGCCGCGGATTTTCTTGCTATTTTCTGCTATGCTTAATGTTTCTTGCTCCCGCCTTTGCTTTCCACTTGGGTCTTGGTATGACTATATTTTTCCTTTCCTCATCTTTTATCTTACAGCAAATGATTAACATTCCACTCTAAGTTTTCCATTATTTGCAAAATTCTTTCGTGGATTCAGTCCTTTTATCTCTCTTTCTGGGAAGAGGGGCATGGTTCTTCATCTTAGCTCTGTGTTCTGATCGACCGCACTGAGAATAGTGGTGGCCTGAAGGGGGCGGTGATTCCCTTCACTGGATTTCTGTAACTGTTACTATCATTCTGGGTTTGCTAGTCTCTACTATTTAAGCCCATTGTCAGCATATAGACGAGTCTTGTACTGGTAAAGTCTTTTGCTGCCACAGGACGATTTAACAAAGAGTGGGATCATAAATCGTAATTTCCTTTCTCTATCTTTAATGGAACTTATCCTACGGTTCATTCTCTTTGATTAGCTGTCTTCAAGCAACTCCTAATAACTTAACTCTACCAAAAAAAAATTGCCCTAACATGTATTCTCTGGGTATATATATTATAATTTATATTGTAATTGTTGTTTTTTTTTTTGCAATGGAAAATATTTTGTGCACAAAGGTGGTGCTTCTATGGGTTATGGAAATTTTATTAATCAAGCTGTTGAGGCTGATTATAAGAATGACTCAGGAGCAGTCAGCTGTTATTTGATTCTTTTCGTTCCATGTTTTCTTTTCTTGAAGGTTCTGGTGTAATACCATTAAATTACTGAAACATTCGTTGTTCTTGTTCTGAATAATGCCAAATATTGTGGTGTTTGATAGGACATATAAAATTGGGTGATTACCGTTTGAATTTTGATGTCTCCACCGCTGCTTGGCATAGGCGAGGAAGAAAGTAAAACCAATGCTACTTTGCTGGCTTCCTCAACTGCCACTGAAAATGCACGACTCAACGCCTCGGAGTTGAAAGAACACAACTATATGGGATTATCTGATTCTTCTTCTGTGGACAGCTCAGTCCTGTCCTTCTCAGATGAGACTAAAAGTAACCTAAACCTAAAAGCCACAGAACTGAGGCTTGGCCTTCCAGGATCTCAGTCTCCTGTCCGAGACTCAGATATCTGCTTGAGAAGCTCAACTCATTTGAATGAGAAACCCTTGTTTCCATTGCGTCCGTTAACTGATGATCACCACTCTTCAACAAAGACTGCTGTTTTGGGCAGCAAGAGAGGGTTCTCAGATGCCATGGATGGGTTCTCAGAGGTAAATACTGGTTTAGTAGAAGGATATGTATTTGCTAAAAGCTGGCCTAGCAACTAAAGTCCCCAATAAATCTATATGCAGGCAAAATTTCTTGCTGATTCAGAGGCCAATAATGTACTGTCCCCCAGGCCTTCTCATAACATGGGGTTGAAAACAAGCTCTATGCTCGAGAATCTCGGGGCTCAAACCAAGGCCAAAGAAGTAACTCCAACAAAAGCAACAGTTGAGAGGCCCCGTTCTGTTAATGAAACTAGAGCAAACCTTGAAGGTTCTGCAAATAACAATAGCAATGCACCAGCTACCAAGTAAGCAGAAAGTAGGAACAAAAATTAATTTTGGGCTGTGAGGCACTGAGACTTAAAACAGTTTTTGTAGCCTCTGCTGTATCATGTATCTGTCTTTATCAATGCATCTGAGGGGCTAAGCTAGGGAAATGATCTCTAATCATCCTTACGTGTTGTGGCACAGGGCCCAGGTTGTGGGTTGGCCTCCCATAAGATCATTTAGGAAGAATTCGCTGGCCACTAGTTCAAAGAATACTGAAGAAGTCGATGGGAAAGAAGGATCTGGTGCCCTGTTCATTAAAGTCAGTATGGATGGTGCTCCATATTTAAGGAAAGTAGATTTGAAGAACTACTCTGCATATCCAGAACTGTCATCTGCACTGGAGAAGATGTTCAGCTGTTTTACCATAGGTAAGAAGTAAATTAATTATATATGAGCTTATGCAGCACTTAAAATGGTTCACGATCCGTTTGCATGGATCCAGTTACTGCGTGTTTCATTGTGATTTCAGGTCAATATGGCTCTCACGGAACTCTGGGCAGGGAGATTTTAAATGAAAGCAAGCTGAAGGACCTGCTTCATGGGTCTGAGTATGTTCTAACCTACGAGGACAAAGATGGGGACTGGATGCTTGTGGGTGATGTCCCTTGGGAGTAAGTTCTGACTCGTCAATGAATTTGTTTTCTTTTAATCGGTATTTCTTTATAGGGAGAACAAACTTTTTAGACATCAGAATTTTGTAAAATACAAGCATGTTGCTTGTAACATTTTAAATCTTTTTATATTATTATGTGGTGAAATTTTAGTGTTCCTAAGATATTACAAAGCTGGTTCCATCTATAGATTCTCGTGATTCAAAGTTGACATTTGACATAAAAGGTTGGAATTACGCCATAACTGCGGCTTTGAATGCTTATGTGCAGCAGAAATGAATTCAAATAACTACGCATGTCATGCATGCGCTGACCAAAGAGAAGTGAACTCACGGGTTCTAGCCTTTTATTACAAGTTCTAGAGATTTTCATTGATTGACACTAGCTGGTAAAAACTGTTCCATAACATTGTTGCCTGTGGATATCATGTTCGATGGCTGAAGAATTTAATGTGTATCACTAATGACCTGTGATCTGAGGGAATGAGTTTTCATTTTGATAATTAGCATATTGAAATGGCTTACGGCGGTTGATGTTTTTGCTTGCCGCTAAGAATATTTGATAGAAGGAAGTTAAAACAAAGTTGCACCTCATTTGCTCAGTCATGAATCTCATATTTCAACAATTTGCAGGATGTTCATTGATACATGCAGGAGACTGAGGATAATGAAGAGTTCCGATGCCATTGGTCTTGGTCAGTATTTCGTTCCCAACCATTTGTGATTTAAACTGTACTTGTCTGAATCTGAACAAGGTGCTGGTGAATTATATCAGAAAAGCTGAAATGATCTTGCATATAACTAATTTGCATGGTTAAATAATTAAACATAAAAGTTGAAACAAAACCTTTCCGTCATATGGGTCAAGGCAAAAATAAAGTTAATCCAGTATGTGGCTAACTTGTAAGGCCATCCAAGGGTCACCTGTCACGTAAAATTTTTTAAATAAACTATCTGTCCGTATGCTTCTGTTTGTTTTCTGCTAAGATATAGCTACATTGAAGTCTGAAGACACCATCAGTATAACTTTGTTCTTTTTTTTTTTTAACTTTCTAATATTATATTTTTGCCTTTTAAATTACCATATCTGATCCGAATTCACATATATTTGGGGTTCTTGCAGCTCCAAGGGCTGTGGAAAAAAGCAAGAGTAGGAACTAGGCATCCTCACTTATCACATTCCATCGAACTCTCTCTGATTAAAAGCTTCAAGACTGCGTGGTAAAGCGAACAGTGACATCAATGGGAGTGGATAGAACTTTACATCAAGTTGCCTTATTGCTCACGTTATTATTTACTGTCTGTGTGTTTCCTATTGTCGTGCCATTTAAGTTCAGCAACATTTTCATTCGAGACTGTCCAACACGTTATGAGAACCCCCCACCAAGACCTTTTATTATGGGAGTGCTTATGCTGTTATATCCCAAGTTCCTGATGTGAAATGCTGGAATCTCTGGTTTGTAAATTGCATTGTTGCCTCGACACGTATTGTATGTTGTGTGATAAAAACAAACCACCTGGTTATGTGTCATTGTCATGTACCTGTTTTACCGTTTCACCACCATTTATTATAATATTATTAATATTACCTATCACTGTCACTCATGTTCGGGAAGCGTTTTCAATCAAGAAATGACACAGCTAAAGGGTAGAGAAATTCCGAAGCCTGAGCTTCACTGATCCTAATTTTTTTTTTTTTACAATATAAAAAACGTTGTGCTTGGTGATGCTTTTGAGTGAGGCATTAAACTAATGAGATATTGTGTCAATGTTAGATATGGTTGTCGGGGGTGTTCCAAGCCACGCATGTGATTCGGAAATTCCGTTTCATTAAACAATTTCAACACATGCATGATTACGAGCTCCACCATTGATTTGTAAAGCCCAGTTTTCTACTTTGGGACTTGGTCTTGAATATAAATCATGTGAGGTCTGATGGAATATACCACTTGTTACATATAATCCTTCATTTGAATATTTCGGAGCAATAATTGTATTATGTATGTGAGTGTGTATGCACATGGGTATACGCTTGCCTCTCTCGCAAGGTATTCTAACTGTCAAAATTGATTTTCTTTTAACTAACGGCAGTCCGGTCTAATGGAAGGGATCATTCCTTAGTAATGCGACGAATCAAATTTTGAATCTTTATTAGGAGAAATGATCACATTTATTTTCTTGTTAGAGGCAGTCCAATTCGAGGCACATTTGGGCATTAAATACGAGGCACCTCTCCAAACGGGATTCTAACCGTGGTTCATCATGTTGTGAAATACTAAACTCTTCTGTTATATCTGAGGCCTGAGCCCCCTTGGTAAATGAGATGATATTATTAATATTGACGAATCAATTAATTTTCAATAATTTATACATGTGGATGACGTATTTTCCACAGCTCACAAGCTGAATGGGCTCATCGTATGAATTGGGTAGCCCAGACAGGAGGATCCAAGTTTCAATATCAGAACTAACGTCACTGTTTGTATCAAAAAAACAAACATCACTATTCTTATTAACTCAACTTCTCAACTTTGTAACAAAAAAAAACTTCTCAACTTGAACCTGTTTCTTAAACTAAGGGATCGACGTACATACGTTTGATATATTAAGAATGTTGTAGGTAATCCTTTCTCTATAAATGCACTTCTATTCATCATAACACTAAGAATTTATTCTTGAATGAAACTTCTCTCCTCAACGGAACTGGACCTCAAGGATTAGTGGGACATACTTTTTATTTATTAATTTTAGAAATTAAAGACTGCATTCACAAAATGATGAAATATACATACGCGATGCCCAATCAATTTCAATTATATATGAAACGACTGGTTTAATGACAGACAAGATAATAAGCACTTGATCCATATTATTATTTATGGATTTGTTTATCATATCCCAACGAATCAGGTCCTCCTATATTAATTAATATCCATATTATTCGTTCCCATGTGGATTGGTAAATCTTTGTTTGTTCCCATAAGTCAACTTGCTAATACCTGCTACCCTCATTACATACATCTTCCCGCATTTTTTTAATTGTATTTTAAAAAAAATTATGTATAAAATTATGAAGTTCACCTATTACCATACCAATCAAATTCAGAAAGGGGCTGTTATCTCTTCACGACTTAATCGTATTCTTACCAGTTTGAGGCATAGTAGTGTGAAGAATGAACCCTATCATTGGTCCTCTTCACATTGCAATTTTGGGTTTAATATAACGATCCTAATCCTGCCCTCTCTGGTCTTTTGGATTACCCATAAAACTGATCTACCTGACTGATTTGATGATCACGTCTGATATTTTTCTTCTATATTATAATTACACTCCTTACAATTCAATATTTGAGATGCACATTCTTCTGTGTTGAATTGATGCATATAATATTTTGTTTTTAAAATATAAATTAAAAAAACTGAGAGAATCATCCCAAGAGAATCGTCCTGGACCCCATCTAGAAAAGTTTACGAGTTATATTATGTAGCATTAGCTAGATTGGCGGTTGACCATACATCAGTGATATGCATGTGCTTGTTTGGGAACACCGTTTCCCCAACGGTACACGCAAACAAAGATAAAATCATCTCGAAATCTGTAAAAACCATCTTGAAATCCGTAAAATCATATTGAAATCCATAAAATACCTCGAAATCTGTAAACTCATTTCTTCCAACGAAATTCCCAAACTAATAACATGTGTGTGTGGGGTGTTGGAATTGGGGTCCTGGGAATATCTCAGAAAATAAAATAAAATAATGTTGAGTAAATTGAAGAAATTGGGCGCATAATAATAATAATAATATGGAGATTCATGAACAAAAGGAAATAATAATAATATGGAGATACAAGGAGGCTCTCTTATGAAACTGCAAATTTTGGAGAAAGAAAAGTTAATTAGTACTGATGAGAAGGGTCGACAAAAGGCCTTAATGATCAATCCTCCTCTGTTCGGATGGCTTTAATTAATTCCCTTCCTCTAACACACACATTTGCAGTAGTGGCAATTGAATAATAGTCATAAATCATCAAGAGACGAGATCATAATACAGTATATTAGTCAATTTCGTGCCTTTAATTGCTTCCAACATTATATATTATCAATTTGACTTTGATAAGTCATAGCTTACGACAATTGAGATAGATCCCTAGTCACCAATATATTAAACTTTCTTTGTGTATTTAGCGATGTCGTACCGAACCATTATGGAGAGCCAGCAGTTTCACGTTCTGCCCATTTGGAGAACTCTTGGGAGAATGTATTTTAGCATAATGGATTTACGTTTGTATAAACATTGGATTCAAAGTACATTTATTCTACCAAAAGTGAATTTTTTGCTCAGAATGTATTTTTAAAGAAAGAATTACTAAATATTAGAGTTTACAAGTTAACAGACTTTTGGGTCCAAATGTATTTTGGACTCTAAAAAGTTATTACCAAACACACATAGTCGTCTCCTTCTTCTTCAAATTATGTATATTTTACGTAATTTAAAATGAAATCATAAGCGTAGATTGGATTAATGGGAGGGGCTAGTTCATTGTAATGAGCTTTAGTTTGTAGAAGTACTTACATCTAATGTCTAATAGTACCTTAAACTAATAAGAAGAGAATACGTACACGTTCTTAAGGGGAAAAACTTGAAATGAAACCTATGAGCGAAGAAAACCTATTAAATCAATTATTTAATTGAGTACATAGGTTAATGTATTAAAAGCAGAAAAAGAACGTTCAGATATATACATGCTTAGTGCGCAAACGCCTACCTTTTGCCTTTTTAACCGTCCAATGAAGAAGACTAAGTCAATTTAAAGACCAAAAGTTTAAATTTTTAATAAACGAAATAAGGTTTAAAAGTCAGCAACTTTAGAGAAATCTTTGAATTTTAGTGACCCGAAGTCATTATCTTTAGGTATGCGATAACGATACAATGACTTGATGAATCAACAAATCAATATTTTAATTGCAATTTGAACTTACTTAATCACACGCAGCCAGTTTTCTCAGTAAAAATAATTAGTTGGGCATGTGTGTGTGTATATATATCACTTCACAGTACTTAGCAACTAATTAAACCTGAACATTTGATTAGATGCTGTGTACTTGCATATACCAGCAGAAATTATTTTGACAGAACATGAACATTGACTTATACAAACGACGTACGTACTGTGTCACAGAGGAATTGATTAATGTAGTAGCATCGCATTGCATGCACATGACTACGATGTGCAGTCATTACTACTTTATGTGTTACAGTAATTACTGTAGTTAGAACATAGTAGTATAAAACTCAATCATGTGTACTTTTGTGATTTGCTGGCCAAAAAATAAGGGGGGAAATTAAATAGATACAAGTGATGGACCAAGGTACGAATTAAGAAGCTAATGTGGCACTCTGGCAACATCAAAATAAACTCAACAACCTTGACCAGATGTCTTCGTATTAAAAGCGTAACCTAAGCCTTTAATAATATCAATAGATAGACATTCTTTTCCAAAAGAACTTTGCAAGCACGAGTTAATAATATCTCAATTAAGTTTTTTCCTTTTTGATTTGCGAGGAACACATTGACATCTGTAAAAAAACACAATCCCACCCGAACTTCTTATTTGCCTAACCAATTACTTTACAGAAAAGGTGACATTTTTCCCACCATTTTAAGCATAATTTGCCTTTTTTTTAATTTTTTTATAGAAAGACTAGTTGAGTTATATTTCATAAAGTCGTTGAAACGAAATAGCGCGTGCCTCGAAAATTAATGAGTGCTTATAAACATGCTTATATATTATTAAAAAAACACTGTAACATGGTTCTCCCCCATCAACGGTAGAACTTGAATCAAAAAGCTAGTTTATGGATTATTAATGGCTCCGGCCAAATTCTTAACAATTAGAACATCCCAAGAACACACATAAAAAAGCATGCATGTGTTTTGTATTTGTGAATAAACCCACATATTTTACTTCATCAGTTATATCCAATCAGCATCTTGGTAAGATTTTCAAAGTGATGACCCAAAAATACAATAAACACAATGTGATGAGAAAGAAAGATTTCACGAAAGCGTATGGTCATAGATATATACTGTATGGAAAAGGAGGGGAGGAAAATCTAAGTCATTTATGAGAGATCTCATCACGAGGAATCTTACAAATAATGAAAAGTATGTATGGAAGATATTGATGATAATTTACTCGACTCAATAAGACAAGTACGTAGAGGCCATAACTTTACGCGATACACACATTGGGATTTACGTGATTGTGTG